>RPOG01005373.1:0-33051 GCA_008086565.1 Thalassoma bifasciatum | reverse complement strand
CCTGGTGCACCTGGTGTACCTGGTGTACCTGGCATAAAGGCACTGCTCTCCACCGGGGTAGCTGAAGCTGGTCTTGTGGCTACAGGACTGGCTGGGGTCGGATCCCGGGCTCTGCGGCTCCTTCTTGATGGTGACTGGAGGGCTGTGAAATGCCACGGCTGTAGAGAAAGCAGAGCAGAGAGTTGGCACACACACTCACAAACACACACACGTCAGTTTTGGTGTCCTCTTTGTGTCGCCGTGCCCTGCCCCGATACTCCTGTCGTCAGGCTTAAAGCTTAATGCAGATTCTTCTGTCCGCACAGGAATCTCTTTTACGTGCCAGACAAAATGCTTAAGTGACTTTCAGCTGCTGGGGCGCGGGGCAGCAGACAGACACGTATAAACACACACTGAGGAGAACAGGAACGGCAAAACAACACACACACGCTCACACACGACTGCATTCCTGAAGCCCAAAGTGTCCTCGCCCACTTTTCTTCTCTCCTCCAGACACAACATCAGCCAAAACTTCCTCTGTCAAAGTCAGGCTGGAAGGTAAACAACTGTACGGACGGAGAGATGTCTGCACGCTGATGAAAGTGTCGGGACAGCACATACACCCTTTCTGTGTTTGGCATTCTTTCCCATCCCTCTCCAGATGTTTGCCAAAGGTTTTACTTTTGTTTCCTCACTGAGATTTCACCAAAGAGAAACGTTTTCTGACAATTGAAGCGTTTTATTTCCCTGCTACCCAAACTGTTGATCAAGCCGCCGTGTTGGAGGGAACCTTTGTCTGGACGGCCGCAGAAACCACCCAAAGTGGAGCTTCAAACTGTGCCGAGGGCTTGTGTTTATTATGTGAGGGGAGGTTTTCACCCGGAGAACTGTACAGGATGTTTTTCTGGTCCCGACAGGGTAAACAGCAGCAGCTGTGCACTTCCAGCTGGGGAGGCCTGTAGTTATGTGTGTGTGTGAGTGAGAGAGTGGAGCATGTGTGTGTGTGTGTGTTAGCAATCTCGGCAATCTGTGTGTGCATATGCTGAAAAGTGCATACGTGTGTGCAGTGGGTGTGGAGCTGACGGAGCGGGCCACACTGAAAAGCTCAGCCCAGGTAATTACACACTGTCGTCCATTCACAAAAACAGGAGGAGAAATGTCTGACTGCCTGAATGAAGCCTGGGACGCTCGTTCAGCTGAGGCTGTAAACCTGCAATAAAGTGCTTTTTTAGTGCTCTCCTGGTTGGTGAAACACCCTGATTTGCCTCTTTGTCTGAATTAAACATGATAAACTTCCCTCCTGGGAGCCAAAACACATGCTCAAGTGCTCTCCTCTTGGGAACTGAAACATGGGCTGAAGTGTCCTCGAAAGCCAAAACACACGCTCAGGTGTCTTTCAGTGAGACAAACACAGGCTTAAGTGGACTCTTGGGAGCCAAAACATGTGCTTAAGGATCCTCTAGGAAGCAAAAGGGCTATGTTGGTGCCAAACACCTTCTAAAATACCCTTAAAGGAGCCTAAATGTGTTCTTGAGTGTCCTTTCAGAGACCAAAATGCATGCTGAAGTGTCCTCATGGGAGCCAAAACGTGCTCAAGTAGATGCTTGGAAGCATAGCTATGCAAAAGTGCCTTCTTCAGAGCCAAAACAAAATTTTTTGGAACCTCTTGGGAACTGAAACATGTGAAGAAGTGCCCTCCTGGAAGCCAAAAAATGCCTAAGTTACCCATCGAGAGCCAAAACACATGCAATGATGTCTTTAAGGGGGACAAAAATGGTCCAAAAATGTTTTCTTGGGGGCCAAAGAACACAAAAGTGCCCCCTGGAGAGCCAAAACATGCTAAAGTAGTCTCTTAGAAAGCTAGCTGTGCATAAGTGTCTTTTAGGGAGCCAAAGTACCCAAAGGTGTCCTCTTTAGACCCCAAAAGCATGCTAAAATGTCTAACTCAGGGCCAAAACGTGCAAAAATGGACTCCTGGGAGCCAAAACGTGCAAAAGAGGATTCTTGGAGCCAAAGTATGTGCAAAACTAGACTCTTGAGAGCAAAAACATGCAAAAATGTCCTCTCAGAGACCAAAATGTGAGCTTTTTCTTGGGTGCCAAATTACACAAAAGTGTTCTCTCAGGAGCCAAAACCCATGAAAAGGTACCCTTTTGGCGGTCAAAATATGCAAAAGTGCCAATTTGGTGCCAAAACACCAGCTCAAGTGTACTCCAGAGAGCCAAAATGTGTTCCCTAAGTGTTTATTAGAGAGCATAAAATAGGCTATAGTGTTCTTTTGGGGGCCAAATTGGGAGTCAAAATATGCAAGCTTGCCAATTTGGTGCCAAAACACGTACTAATGTACCCTTTCCGAGGCATAAAATGGAAAGTCAAGAAATATAGGAGAAACAATGGAGTGAACACAATGAGGGAAGAGTACGGTGACTCAACACGTACACACTCCATGAGGGAAGCAGGGAAACCTGTGGATGAATCATAAGGTTTAGAAAAGAGTAAATCCTGGTTTCTGTAGGAGTGAACAGCTCGTGTCATGATAGATCTGTCTGATATCTGTGCGCTCAAAGTTCCTTTCAGGTGTTTCCCTCCTTAAACCTCAGCACCTCCTGGAATTAGAGCGACAATCAAACCCTGCGTCTCATCACCGAGCCGTCTCTCAGGCCTATTTTTGGCCCACGCTCACTCTCCCATGGCAGGCAGGCGGGCAGGTGAGGAAGTGTTGGCTTTAGAGGAGATCAACAGGATTAGAGAGCATTTACCCAGATTTCCCAGACAGGCGCGATGGGATTCCTGCCTCCTCTGAGTCTCCGACAGCTCGTCTGTGAGCGAGTGAGAGAGCGCACAGAGGGTGGCACATAACCGGCGCTCTAATAATACTACTGTGTTTGTCGTGGACTGCAAACAGTCCTGAGAGGGTGTTCAGTCAGAGTGCAGCTGAGTGGAGACACTAATACGATTGGCAGGACTTTTATCCTTGATGTGGCTCCTGCTTTACGAGGATGATCTGTTTGAAAGACTCCGGCCTGGCTCTGCATCAGCTGCATATAGTTAGAGTCTACGTGTGTGTGTGTGTGTGTGTGTGTGTGTGTGTGTACGTCGTCATCCATTGGTGACCTATCTGGAGCTCTAATGAATTCAGTAAAGGAGCGTCAGACGAGGTTTTGTGTTTGACTGTAAACTCAGTCTGATATGCTACATGTGTTTCTCATTAAGAGGAGACTGTTGCTGCTCTGATAAACTATCTGTCAAACACGGATACTCAATTTATTCAGCTATTGATCAATGAGCCGTGTAGAAAAGTGTAAAACTCAACATACTTTGATTTGCAGAACCTGGATTTGATTCAGACAAATAAATACGGACACGACTCGAAGTCTTCAATGTACTAACAGGAAACAGGATCCTCTGATTTGTTCGACTAGTTTCAGTAGAATAGAAATGATGAAGAGGAGATTTTTTAAAGATATTTCCTCTGAAATTGAACTAGGGCTGGGCAGTAAATCGCTTATTGGATTATATATGATTAATATGACCTGCTGCAATATTCTAATCACAGGCAATGCAGTATTTCTTGAACCTGTGTCATAATACTCTTATTGTTTGCAAGAGAAACAATCTAAGAGGTGAAAAGTGGAAACAACAGCAAGAAGTAGCAATAACAATAATTTTGAAATGGACAAAAAAGCTCAAGAAGCAGCAAAATTTGGCAAGAAAATTGGGAGAACACTTGAGAAATACTCAGAAAGTAGAAAATGGTCTCAAAATGTTGGAAAAAGAGTCAAAAGTGACAAAAAATGACCCAAAAGCAAAAGAAATTGGTGAAAAAATCCTAAGAAACTTGGAAAATGGTAAGAAGGTAGCAACAACAAAGGAAAAAGTAACTTAAAACTGTGAAAAATGATAAAATAAAATCCAGTGGGAACAAAGAAATGGCAGAAAGTTGGGATAAAACTTAAAAACAGTCGGAAAGTTGCAAAAAAATTGTCCAAAAATGGGCAAAAACCAACATAAATTGGTGAGAAAATTCTGTGAAAACTTGGAAAATATTGAGATGGTGGCAACAATAAAGGAAAAAGTAAAATAAAACTATGAAAAATGGTAAAAAAAATAGCCGATGGTAACAAAAAATGGCAAGAAAATTGGGATAAAACTTAAAAACAGTCAGAAAGAAGCAAACAATGGTCCAATTATGGTGGAGAAAAAAAAGTGAAAAGTGATTAAAAAACTGGGCAAAAACCAACAAAAATTGGTGAGAAAATTCTGTGAAAACTTGGGAAACATTGAGAAGGTAGCAACAAAAACTGTGAAAAGTGGTAAAAAAAAAACAAAAGAGAACTAAATGATGGCAGGACAGTTGGGATAAAACTGAAAAAAATAGTCAGAAAGTAGCAAAAATTGTCCAAAAGTGGTGGAAAAAAGAGGGAAAAGTGACTAAAGCAACCAAAAATTGGTGTGAAAATTCCATAAAAAACTTGGAAAATATTGAGAAGGTAACAACAATAGGTGAAAAGTGGTAAAAAATAACCAAAGGGAATTTAAAAAAATGGCAAGACAGTTGGGATAAAACTTAAAAAATAGTCAGAAGGGAGGAAAAAATGGTCCAAAAGTGGTGAGAAAAAAGGTCTAAAAGTGACAAAAGTGGCCCAAAAGCGACAAAAATTGGTGAGAAAATTTAAGAAAAATTGGAAAATTATGAGAAGATAGCAAAAATAAAAGAAAAAGTAAAATAAAACTGGTCCAAAAGTGGTGGTAAAATAGTGAAAAGTGACAAAAATGGGCAAAAAGACTTGTCATGGGTTGTGGTCACGCCAAAGTTAATATTTAACGTTCATGTTTGTTTAGGAATATTGAAGATGGGAATCTAGAAGTAATTGCACAAAAAGAAATCACAACTGCAATATAGGAAATAATATTGGCAGTTAGATTACTTTTGTGAATGGTTCCGCTCTAGTTTTTGGTGCTGGGGTCAAAGAACAGTCCCTCAGAGAAACTGTAAATCCTCCTGTCCACATTCTGCTGCGTTGGTTTATAACTCTGTGGCAGATCCTTGTAAACGGATCTGGTGAGAGTTATGTTCCTCAGGTTCTTTTCTCTTCCTGCTTTTATTCAGGGCAGCTCGACCTCCTGTAACTTTGTCAAACGTTACATCACTTTTTTTGAACAGATCCTCCTGTTTCATGACTTTAGTGCGGAGCGTTAAAAACCCTGAAAGGTGTTTGGAAGTGTAAAGATGGAAACGGTGCAGCGTGGATGTTTGACAGCAGACGCTCTGAGTGTGAACAGGACGGTTTCTGAACGTGTGTTTTCTCCGTTTCTGACCCGTGGCAGATTCCCAGCACCTCCTACACCCGTAAGGTCAAAGGGCTCCTCCTCACTCCAACCTTGTTGTATCTCCTCCTCCCTTATTTTGTCGTATTCTTCCCGGTCGCCCTTTCACACCCCACGTGAAGATGTGACCCCCCAGCTAAAGACAGGGCGGGGACGGGCTCTTACATATGTAAATGTTGGCTCTTAGAGGGGGAGGCTGCGGGGTGAAAGGTGATGGTCATGGTTGAGTGCTTTAGGAAGTAGAGGGATCATTACATGAGGGGGGGTTTCTATTCAACAGACACCCACCACAAACAAACCATAGGAGGAGAGGATGGCAACCCCCCGCACACACACACACACACACACACACACACACAATGGGCCCCTCAGCTGAGGTGGTGTGAACATGTCAGGAAACATCAGTGGATCCTCTGGAGAGGGGGGGGGTCCTAAAAACCACCAGCTCTGACAGACGACACAACCTTGGGCTCAATTTATTGGTTTGAACGTAAAAATACTTTTTAACAAAGCTGAAAGTGCAGAAGCCTATTTATGCCAGTTAATAGATAAAAATGAAAAACTGGCTTTGTTGACTTTTTTAGCCAATATTAACCTGTATTTTAAGAAAAAAAGTGAAAATTCATGAGATGCACAGTCACTAGTGAAGCTTTTTGTCTCATTATTTTGACTTACTCTCAACATTTGGATTTTTTTAATCTCATAATTTTGACTTTTGTCTCAATTTTGACTTAATATCTCATCACATTGATTTTTCATCTCACAAATTCAACTTTTAGCTCATAATTCTAATGGTTTGATCTGAAAATTTTGACCTTTTTATCATAAAATTTGAATTTCTATCTTGATAATTTTACCATTTCTATCGCTCATCTTCAAGCTTTCATCTCAAACATTACTCTATACCTCAAAATTGTGATTTTATATCTCACAATTATGACCTTATATCTCTGAATTTCAACTATTTATCTCAAGTTTTGACTCTTTATCTGATAATTTTGACATTTTATCTCAAAATTTCAACTTTTTAGCTCAAAAGTTTGACTTTTTATTCTATAGTTATGACTTTATATCTCACAATTTGCCCTTTTATTTCATAATTTTGCCTTTTTAACTCGTAATTCTGACTTAAAAATGGCGAAAAACTTCTCATCAAAGCCAAATTTTCCTTTTTTGTTTTGTTTTGGCTGGCAGAAATGGACTTTTATATAAAAGACTACAGAGCTGCACATTTACTGAACTTAAGGTGAAAGATTTGGATTTTCATCTTTAAAGCTTTGAATATTGTAGATTTTGTGAGACAAACTTGCTTAAAATGAAGAAATAAATCACTCAATAAATGAGTTTGGAGTTAACTGCTGAGTTTTAAGCTTCATTAACATCAACTCTGTTTCTACTTTGTCATTTTCAGGAGGCGTTAACTCTCTTTGTGGACAAGAATATTTATAATCTACTACTTAGCCCTTAATGTGGGACAGTGCTACTTTAATTTATTGTTTTAATTTTAGATCAGATTGATTAGAGGAGTTGGCGAGGCCTCACCATGACCCCCCTGACTGAGTATTTCCTACCATTAAAGGTTCTGATGGAGGGAAATCCAGTCGTGGATCTGGAGAGTTTTACGTTGGATGTTTATGTGTTACTTGGCCAAGTCTTAAGCCTCTGGAAGTCTGCAGCACATGACAGCCGCGCTCGCAATAACTCATCGAACATCAGCTTCAGCGTCAGGCAGAGAAGCTGGATCCAGCTAAAGAGGGGAACATGTGACCGAAACGTAAACACACACTTAACGGGTCCAAGCGTAGGAACAAGACTCGGATCATACGTTTAAATCAAACGTCTCTCTGCAGACCTGGTTCTTGTCTGGTTCATGTTCCTCTATAGGCGCCTTAAAGCAGAAGACACAGGTTACACCTGCTCGTGCTACAAATGTGGTGATAACTTAGTAAAAACAACAACAACCGTGAGTTTAAAGGGTTAAAAAGGAAACTATTGATTCCCATGAGCAGATGACATTAGTCGCTCAGCTGAATCCATGTCTCCATTGTGGCGAGAGGGCGGCGTAATGGGGAACAGCAACATTGTAATTTGAAGTATCAGACTGTCAGCGCATGCATTATAAGTCAGATAGAACCTATATTTTCATGGTTATTTTAAAGTTTCAGACACACTGGCATGCTGAGCTTTCGCAGACCGAGTTTGGAGCTATTTCTGATTCTGTCGCTTTGGTTTCATAACGGGCGACGACCATTAAAGGGTGAGATGAGACAGACGACAGCACGGTAACCGGTTTTCTGACCTGCAGAGAGAGGTCAGGGATGTTTCTAACTCTGCACAATGATTAAAAATGCTTAGAGCGTCTGTAAATTAAAAAAGGACATAATAGGAAATGGACCGGCCGGTGGGACATGAATCAGAGACATGAAAATAATAAGAGCAACAAAAAGTGATTCAGTTTCAGTTTCAAGAGGACATTTTTTAATATCAATGTAGCCACAAAAAATAACTCCTGCTATTGTCTGCTTAGTTATTTTTTAAAGTGAAGTTTTCTTCCTATCTACTGGCCCAACTGTGGACAAGCGTGCACTTTAATGCCATTTTGGGAGCGGAAAAAACCCAAAAGTGTCATCTTTGGTGCAGAATGCTTGTTGAAGTGTTCACCTTGGAGCCAAACTTGCACTAAACTGCTTTCTTGGAAGCAAAAGCAAATGCCACAATACCACAATAATCTATCTATTTGGCCTGTTAAAACATGATAAAGTGCCCTCCTGGGGGCAAAAATGATGCTTAAGTGTCCTCTTGGGAGCCAAAAATGCAAAAGTACCCTCTTTGGCACCAAAACATTTATTAAATGCATTCTTGGGAGCCAAAAACTCAAGCTAGAGCCTCTTTTTAGGGAGCTAAATATGTGCTAAAGTGTCCTCTTGGGAGCCAAAATATGTGCTAAATGTGTTCTTGGGTGCAAAAGATATGCTAAAGTGCTCTCTTGGGATCAGACACAAGCTAAATTGCATTACTAGGGGCCAAAATATGCTAAAGTGACCTCTCCTTAGAAGCCAAAACATAGAATAAACTGCTGTCTTAGGAATCAAAACATGTTCTTAAGCACTTCCTGGGAGCCAGAATGTGCTCAAGTGCATTGTTGGGGCACCAAAATATGCAAAACTGCCCTCTTAGGAGCCAAAACATGCTCTAAAATGCATTCTTGAGGGCAAAAAAGTGTGCTGAAGTGCCTTCTTGGAAGCCAAATTATAGAACAAACTGCTCTCTTTGGAGCCAAAACGTGCTAAAGTGTGTCTTTGGAGCCAAAATATACTAGCATGGCCTCTTTAGAGCCAAGAAGTATCCTCTGAGGAGCCAAAACATACTTAGTTATCTGTTGGGAGCCAAAATATGTACTGAAGTGTCTTCTATGGCACCAAAATGAGCACTTTTTGAAGGGGGGGGTGTCTTCCGCCCCTTGTCCTTAAAATCTCTGTGCACGCCACTGCCCTACAGAGTGCACAAGACAAATTTGACTGATCTACTTTGAAATTTCTATGCATTTGCAAGAACTAAGCTTAGAAATAAAGGGCAGGAAATCTAGGACTCTTAAATCAAATTGTTAATGTTACTTTGAGATTGAGTTGTTTTAGTTTGTTAACGAAACTGTTCTACAAACATCCTCCCCTTAGAAGTCTGTTCTGGGAAACTACACATTTTTATATTACAAAGTCATAGTTCTATGTTTCATCAAAAGAAGTGTTAACAGTGTTTTATCTCTGCAGGTTACAGCTGAGTGGAAAAATTCAGAACAAGAGAGAGAGAGAGAGAGAGAGAGAGAGAGAGAAGCAATACGATCTGATCCAGAGCTTTGACTGCACAGTGCATCCAGTCATTCCACTGATGCATTGGAAACATGTGCTGGACATGTGTGTGCACTTCTCAGGTCACTGCACAATCAGGAAGATAGAGAGAGAGAGAGAGAGAGAGAGAGAGAGAGAGAGAGAAAGAGGCTCATCCTCATCTGGCCCGAGAGCAGCTTCAGTATCTGTGAGTGTGTGTGTGTGTGAGTGTGTATCTGCTCGGGGAGTGTTGGATCCATTAGTGTCTGCTCTATCTGATTTACAGGTTGTCCTCTCCCATCTGATAATGGCTCAGGCTCCTTGAATATTTAAAGAATGGTTGTCAGATACCTGCCAAACAAGCCTAACGAGATTGATGGAAAGAGCGCCGGTATCAGCGAGACGGACTGGAAAACACCGTGCCTCTTCTCTTAAACGCTTCTCTCTCCCTCTCTCTCTCTCTCGCTCTCTCTCGCCCTTTTTGGCCGTTAACGTGTCTCTGATGCATCATGTTGTGTTGGCTAACAGGAAGTAGATGTGAATGACACCCATCATGGGAAAGGCGACGACACGGTGGAGTTTTTGCACACATGAAAGTTTCACTTCCCTTTAGCGGAGCGGGAACAGTTTGTTTGGAAGGATGGGGATGATCTGCTTCGTGTCAGAATCATCTTTGACTTCTTGTTACACGAGGAGGAGCGCTGACCTGTTCTTGAAGGTGGACTGTGCACCAATCAGCCATGATGTTTTATCACCTATGATGGTATACAACAGGCACTGCAGAAACTCAAACACCTCCCTGTTGGTTTATTTGGCTTAGTTTATGGACTTCACTAGATTTCTTCAGGTGTACTGTTGGAATATGACTCCAAGACTTGAGTAAAAAGCACTTTACATTCTGGAAGTTGTGAGCTGTAGCCTCCATGGTTTGTCTGACACAAGCTGTAGATGCTTCTTAGGATTGAGATTTGGAAAAGTTGATCACAAAAACCTTGTTTCCACCAAGTGTTCCAGTATGGATCAGTACACTTTGGTACAAGTTGGACCGGTAACACACAGTGTACCCTGCTAATAAATCCAACTAAGATTAAAAAACATGACAGTACAAGTTTTGACGACCACACTGCAAAAACGGAAATCTAAGCAAGTAATTATGTCTTCTTTGTAGTAAAAATTGTCTTGTTGTTCTTAATTTGAGCCACATTCACCAGACCAGGTCATAAAAATGTCTTATTTTAAGTTTTTTAAAGACAAAAATGAGGTGTAAATTGCTTGTAACAAGTCAAAAAAATCTGCCAATGGGATAAGACGAATTCGCCCGGGAAGTTTCTTGAAATGAGAAAGATGTCTTAAAACAAGAATCTTTTATCTTATCCCATTGGCTGATTTTTTTTAAAACATCCAAACATCCTAACAAGTCTGCAGCTCCACAGTTTGGTTTCGTGACAGTTTTCTATCAGAGGCAGCTGTAACTTGGTCCTCAGTTTGAGCTGCAGGAGCGACACAGGAACATGCGTTAACTTTGCACCTAACAGTATCAGGTTATATTCAAATGCATAATTGCAAATAAAAGTAGACGTGTGCACTGACTTGCAAAAATGCTCAAAGTGTAGAAATGATGCTCATGTTTCCTTGGTTTTGGTGCCATCAAAGATCACCGTTTCATTCCCTGACATCTCCTCTTCTCCCCATTGTCCACTTCACTTTCAATTGTGCCGCGTTTGCTTTTTATAAACGGTCATTGACCAGTTATAAATCTCACTCCTCCATTGCTGTTTAGTGAAGCCGATAACAATACATCCCCGTCCCGGGACATGTGCAGCGAGAGGGACAGGCCGTCACAGGCGCGGCCTGGATGTAATTAATCTGGCACAATATTGACTCCTCACTCTCCATCTCTCTGCCCCCCCCACCCCCCAATATAGCTGTCCCCTCTTAATGTTTAATGCAGCGATCGATCCTCCTCCACACTGTTACTGAAATGATATAATGAGCTTGCGGCGCTCAGCGGGGGAGCGAGGGCGTAAGGGTGGAGGGTGTGGATGTTGAAATAAACGCCGGTTTGTGTGTTTTAGCTGCTAAATCAGACATCGACACACAGAAAGGTTTGGACACCTTCACTGAGATTATCAGCCGTGACGCCCCTCTCCTCCTTCTCCTCCTTTCTCACCCTCTCTCAGTCTCATGATCAAGATCTCTCCCACCCCCTCTCTTTCTCTGCGCTGATTTATCTCTGCTTTATCTCTATCAAGTCATCTATCAACCCTCTCCATCTCCTGCGTCTCCTCCCGCGGATCAACGAGGATCGATACGCTCGTACGCTGGCTCTCAGCTCGCCCCACACACCTCCTGCTCGGTGTCAGCAGGTTACTGCGAGTCCACGCTCTGCAGACACTTCCTCCGCTCACGTGTCGCCGTCCACATGATACGAAAGTAAGAAACACAGCGAGATCTGCATCTACGGTGTTACACACTTCTCCACTGTTATGACAACACTGGAGTCGCCAAAGTTTTTCCTGGCAGTTTAGAAATATTGTTGCAACTGAGTTCAAGAAACACAAGCGGATCAGAGAGTCAGGGTTGAAACAGTTTAGTTCAAACGATGTGTCATCTGACCACATCTGAAGGAAAGCGCTCAGAGCTGATTTGAAAGGAGGTGAAAAGTCTCTTCACAGAACTGTTATTCTGTTTTTTCCAGACGGGGGCAGATTAATGTGGTTTGTTCTCAAATGTACCGGTGGTTTACGGCCGTGGAAAAACAGGAAGTAGTTGAGTGTGAACCTGACAGATCCTGCCAGACTTAGAGATTATGACATTAGTTATTTCCTTAATGCTACACAACTCAACTACCTGGATGTAAACAAGCACAGATGACAGACAACAACTCAAAGCCTGGAGCAGTTTGATGAAAGAGTACATCGCAAAAACGGAAATTTAAGCTAGTGTTTATGCATTATTTTAGCCAAAATTAGTCTTTTACAGTCTTGATATGAGCCATAATCAACTTACAAGTCCAAAACATGTCTTGTTTGTCAGGCTTCTGGAAATTAGAATAGTGATTCAGACATCATTTCTGTATTTAGGTAAATGTAAAAAAAAGACACTTGTTCTTGACTGGTCTGGTAAATGAAGCTCACATCAAGACCAAAAAAGTAATTTTCACTTAAAATACTATGAAAACATTTGCTTGTATTTTAGTTTTTTGCACTGTGAGTGGAGATAAAGTTGTCTCTGTTTGCTTAAACTGTATATGGATGATAACCTGTAAGGTAAGGGTCCGAGCTCTGCTATCTTCAGCCACATTTGTCACCCAGACTTGGCAGTTTTGCTAATTTTCTGAGTATTTTCTAACCCTCAGACTCCTCCAATGGTTGGGTTGTAAATATCTGCTTGAATGATTTGGAAAGTTATCACTTCAGGACTCAAACAAGGGAACTAAAGACGCTCAATATACCGATATTGTCCAACTTTGAGTTTCCGATACTGACACATTCAGGCTTAAAAAACTGTTTGGATGAGAACAACTTGAACTTAAGTTTTGAAAAAAAGGGCAGATATGGTACTGCCATATTCTTTTTTTTTTTGTATTTTTAGAGAGGAACTTTTTTCCTCAAACATTACTGATAATATCAAAACCAGGAAGATACTTATCTTCAGTTCAGAGAAGTAAACAAACTAAGTTTCTCCTCATTCTAAGTTCAGTGAATGAGTAACTGGCCATAACTTGGCAAATTTTACAGTCATTAGATCATAAACTGGGATCAACTTGCCCTGCTCTGTCATACGAGAAAGGCTAAAAATGTTCAATAAAGAAATGTAACAAACCCCTCGTTTAAAGTGTTAACGAAAGAAGCCCCAAGAAGACTGATACCCATTGGTTCACGCAACTAACTTTAAAGCCAATATCATGCCTCCTCAATGGAAACTTTTAAAAATTCTGACCTCTTTCAACATCGTTTATCCAGATGATCTCAACTGCTTCACTCCTTCAAGGGGAAAACCAAATGTTTTCTTACCCAAAATCTTTCAAAGCCCCTAAAAAAACCCCATTTCTTATAAGCATAGTGCACCAAAAAATTTTTTCTTTGTTTTTACCAAAGTTTCGACAGTTCCTTTGATAGTTGAAGTAGTAAACAAGACGGGTTTTTCAGACTGGGACTTTCCTGTGGGTCACACTGTCCCAGTATCTTCTTATTAATGATCGTTTGCAGTTTGGCTTCTGTTATTTTACGGCCTCGCCCGTCTCTGTTCCCGTCTTTGGTCTCGAACAGAGAAAAACATTCCAGCTGCAGAGAGAGAGCCGAGCCGTCCCGTCAGAGTAAACTCACCAACAGGGCTTCAGAAATGCATAAGCATGCATATGACCACAACACACACACACACACACACACACACTGTCCCTCTCTCTCTCTCCTGTAATAAAACACACACTGTCATCCATTCACAAAACTATGCTGCTGACACTCAGGCTGCACGGCCTGGCTCAAATCCCCGCGGCCCCCCGGCTTTGACAGGGCTGTTCTGAATCAACACGCAGAGGTACGGCTTTTACTTCCCCACTGGAAGCTTTAAACACCCGTTACTCCACATGCACAACCTCTAAAAAGCATTTTCACAAGATTTAACAGAGTGAATAATGTGCTGAAACAACTTTTCAGGGAATCAAACTTAAAACTGATCCTGCAGAAAACACTTCCTAATGTGTTTGTGTCTTGCAGAGTGCGAAGAAAATCACAAATCTTCAAAGTTAAACCGTTCAACTGCAGAGAAAAGGTGTGTTTCAGAAACGCAGACAGCAAAGCGAGCGTTCACCTCTCGTAGGTGCTGCAAACGTCGCCTGAAAGTCATGAATGAAGGTTCACTCCCCTTAACTCAATGTGCTGCCTCAGCCCGTCTTTCACAACCAGCCCATTCATAAAACTGCGCCGCTGAAGCTCATGTGTGTGTGTGTGTGTGTTAACCATGCCAAGTGTGTTTGTGTGCACACTTGAGTGAGAGCATGAGAGGCTGTCAGAGGAAATCATGTGTTCACAAGAGAGAGAGAGAGAGAAATCAAGTTTCACTCATGAGCAAAACAAAGCAGAGCAGCAAACAGTCGCTGAAGACGTCCTGAGGGAGCGCGGCGGCGGTGGTGGCGGCGGCGAGGGAGCGGCGGTATCCATGCGTATCTGGCAGGCACCTGGCTGTTTTTGCGCACTTTGTTGCATAGCAGCTGTATTTTGGAAAGAGGAGAGCACAGAGCTGCATGTTTCTCTTTTCAGGAGAGAGAGAGGGAGGGAGGGAGGGGCCTGAGTCGCCCGTGGTCCCATGAGCCAAACAGGGGCCTGATTGGGCCAGTTCTGATCCAGAAAAACAACCCAAACAAGAGGACGGCTGTGAATTCATGACAAAGCAGAACGCAGGGAGCCAGAGGGACACACCGCGCCGAGGATTCGGTTCAACTGGGTTACTGGAACCTTTCCTCTCCTTTGTTTCTCTCCTGCTTTCCTGAATCCTCTCGTCCTCTAACCTTTGACCCCACGCTGAAGTCTTCATCACAGAAACCAAAAACTTTTGACTCAACTCTGCTTCCTCCAAAGTTACTGTAGGAGCAAAAACTTTCCTTTCTGTCTCTCCTTGTTGGATTCTTCCTGCAACTTTTTACCACCAACCGGGTTATAGTCAAAAGAAATGCCACAAAATGAAACTGAAACGCTTGGTGTCTTGGTCTAACACTTTAGAGATTTGCGTTTGTTAACTTGATGTTCTTCTCAAGTAAAACCGATCAAGTAAGCATCATCTGACACCTTTGCAAGGATGCAACCATCACACAGTGCAAAACACTTTACAAGCATTGAAACATACCGTGAAATACTAAATAATAACCAAGGCGTTTTTTTGGGGACAGGTGTTTAATTCCTTCCTTACAAAAAAGGAAGAATATGAGAATTTCAATCAAGTTGTTTATTCACACCATGAAACGGTTGAGCCAGAACCAGAACTAGCAGAAAACGTCTCATCTATGCTGTTACTCACAGTGACATAGATTTCTTTAGTCTTCGCCCTGATCATTTTTTGGGGACACTCTCTCGATAGGTTTTTTTAGAAGTAGGTGCGAACGCGTAAAGGGGGAAAACAAATTTTTAAGTTTGTTAAATTTGTCAAACTGCGCTGCTACACCCTGTGTTTAATTTGGACCCAGCGATAAAAGGGAACCCGGCTGTTATTTGGTATTTTACTGTATTTACGAAGTCAGAATTTTGATGGAAGGGGAGTGTACTTAATACCAAACATGACTACAACTCACAGCCTGGTGGGGACACTCTCTTGGTAGGTTTTTTTAAAAGTAGGTGCAAATGCGTAAAGGGGGGAAACAAATTGAAATTTTAAAGTAAATTACTTACGGTGTTTATTTGGAACGGGTGGATATTTGTCAAAATGTGCTGCTACACCTAGCGGTTAATTGGGACCTGGTGATTAAAGGAAACCCGGCTGTTATTTGATATTTTACCGTATTTGCAAAGTCAGAATTTTGATGGAAGGGAATGCACTTAATACCAAACATGAATACAACTCACAGCCTGGTGCTCTGAGACATGTCTGTAACTTTTAACATGAATCCTGGTTGTGTCCTACCAGGTCTCATCTACCAACTCCAACCTCACCAAGCAGAGCAAACGTAACCTGGCTCTTCATTTTAGAGACTTTGACTCTCCATAAATCAACCTGGTCTGGGAAGAGGCAATTAAAAACAACTTTTTTTAGCCTCATTTTAAAGCTGTTGATTGTAATCAGGCATATATGTAGATAAGAGATTTCTTTCAAGATCACTAAGAAGCTCAAAAACTTCTGTCAAAATTCTGACTTTGTGAATTTGTTTCAATGTCAGTAAAAGTGTTTTCAATCTTGTAAATTTGTTCTGTCCTTTGTTAAATTTGGTTTAGACTTTTCTGTGAAATATAAATTGGTTTAAAGTTTGTAGAAGTGTTTCAGACATTGTAGTTATAGTTTGCACCTCCCAACCTAAGTGTCCTCTCTGCAGTCGTCCCAGGAATAAAGACACTGCTTGAGCTTACTTGCATAAAACAAAATCAAACCGAGGAAAGTTTGGAAAAATTCCTGCACAGTTTCACCTCCTTCATTTTCTCCTCTTTCCTCTCTGTTTCTGGACTCTCTGGAAAGCACAGTAACGGCGTTCTATAGCCACAACTTCCTATATAATTACTGCAAGGCACAAAACTAAACAATCGTCCCACACAGCTCTGAAATCGCTGGATTAGTTCACATCTTGGAACACTCAAAGTGTGTGTGTGTGTGTGTGTGTGTGTGTGGAGAGGGAAGAGAGAGGTAGAGAGAAAAAAAAGGGAAAGGGGAGGGAGAGGGGAGATTTTTAAATTCGACTTAGTTTGTACAGACACAGGAAGGGAGGGAGGGGTTTGGAGAATCCACTCTGAGAGGAGGGGGTGTCAGAGCGAGGGGAGGGGGGGGGGGCTGTGTAGTACTGTAGGGCTTTTTTATGAATGAAGAGTGAAGGAGAGAGCAGCAGAGGGCTGAAAGAGAGAGAAGGAGCAGAGGGGGGAGGGGGAGGCACACTTCCTCTTACGCACGCAGGGAAGAAAATTTATGAATGGGTCACATCTCTCGAGCTGCTCCAAGTGTAAACAACATACTTGGACAAAGAAGAGCGAGCTCAGGGCGCAGGCAGGGCCCCGGCTCAACGCTCCGGCTCAGACCTTCGACTGTTTCCGACACAAAAAGCAAAGTAATGACACGTTGAAGTTATTTTAATTAATAGTGCTCTATAAATTTGAGTGACACCTCAGCGAGTTTTCCCCCCGCAGGCTGAAAACAGACAAAGGAATCAGTCCGACAGCTCAGCGTCAGGCGAGGATAAGATCTTGACGCGCTGTCAACACTGAGCATTAACCTCATCTCGACTTGATGTGATTAACAGCGTCTTCTTCCAATCACACCAGGTCAACCGTAGAGAAACGATGTCGCAATGTGAACACTGAAGGTTTTTGAGGTCAGTAAGTTCAGGAAAGTGACACACTGTAAAAAAAAGTGAAGCTTAACAAGTTGTCATAACTTATTTCTATCATTTACTTCTACTTAACATGATAGATTATGACTTTCTAGTTTATTTCAATGAGTTATCTGTTTGCAAACTTTAGGTTTAAAGTCAGTTCAATAAAAATGTGAATTTCAATGAGTCAACATAACTTAACAGTCTGAGTTAAACCAGATCTTTCTGTAACTGATCAACCACTGTAGAGATAAGACTTGTTGAAATTTTATCTTGATTTTAAATGGGATGAATATAGAAATTCATTTTTGCCAGTTAAAAAATAAAAGGAAAAAATGGATTTGCTGTTTTTTTATGCTGAATCAAAAGTCTGAGATAAATTTGACGTAACTATCTCAAAAGTTTGATTTTTTATCTCATAACTTTGACATTATTCTCTTGAAATTTTGATTTTATTTTCTCAAAATTGTTGCCTTTTCATCTCATAATATTTACTTTTTCTTTTCAAAGTGTTGAAGCTAAAAATTGATTGATTGTCCCCAAATGTAAATGCTCCATTTTACTCTTCAAAGCAGGTTTTTGAAAAGTGATGATAAATAGCTGGTTAAAATGCATTACTGCTGAATAAATCTTACAACTGACTCATATGATATGTGAGTTTTTTTGAGGAAATAAAACTCCTGATATAGTCTTTAAACATCATCATCATTCAACTTTACCCCCTCCAAAAATAACAAAAAATTGAACAACAAAAAAAATGAAAAAAAATCCACAATATAGAATCGTAATTTAAATCAAATCAGCGCAAAAAAAACTTTACTGGAATCAAATGGGGAGTAAAGTAAAGTTTATCATCACAGCGTATAAATCTAGTTAGGATGTGCAATTACTTAGTCTTGTTCCTTTGACATGACTAAGAAAGATTTAACAGATGGTTAATGTAAAAAAGTGAACAGTTACAACTCAGAGGATCAAGTTTAAACAATAAATATCTTCCTGAGTTGGAATAAAGTTTTTCTCAGAGTTGAGTTCATTCATGTTTTTAAAGCAGCAGTTAAACTTAATATTTTAGGATCACAAATTTTTACAGTGCATGTTTGCATAACCTTCCTGCATTGGCAGGCTGCAGACAGAGCACGCTTGTTAGCCGTAAACTGAGGGACCAGATGAGATAGATTTACCAGATGTGCAGGTATTGCACAATCCCTCCTTTGCCCCCCCACCGCCCCTCCCTCCTTCACTTCCCCTAATCTAACATTCCTGCATGTCCTCTTGTATTTTTCGCCTTTGCATTTGCTCTGCGTCTGTCTCTTTCTGTCACCACCACACCCATACAGGTAACAACTTGACTCAGTAAACAGCCAGGTTTAATTTTACCACGGCGCCGTTTCCAGGAGAAGCCTCAATTATACTCCGGTCACCTGGGATTTCACATCGCTTTATGCTTTTTTTTTATTACACAGTTGAGTTTCAAAACAGGTGAGTCACTTGTTTTGAAACGTTCATTAAACACTGAGGAGGCTTTGAGTGGAGCATGGGAAAACTGCTTCCTTTGTTGGACACAAAGATGATTTAAAGGCGCTTGTCAGCTTCAATTTTCCCATAAATCAAAGCTGAATAAAGACGCTCTTACTGGACTGTGGCTTTGAGTGAGAGCAGCGGGGACACTGTCTGTCAACGCAGGAGTGTCTCTGCCGCGTATAAGTGAGCTGCCCATCAAACCCAAGCCCCCATGACCCTGCAAATCATACCCCGCTCAAGTGTTAGCAAAAGGCCTGACAGCTGATTGGCTGGCAGGTCAGGGGGTTAAGTAGACACGACCTCTGCGTGCCCTGAGGTTCATCCGCACTTCCTCCTCTGCATTGTTGCCCGTCCGAGAGCGACAATCTCGCACAGGGCATGTGTCACGGAGAGGCCGAGCAGTTGTGACTCGGCGCTGCTTGGATCACATGATGTTTACACATAAAGGACACACACACACACACACACACAGACGCGGGGGCTTCGCGCAGAGGAAGCGCCTTTGACTGCGACTGAAAGCTGTCACTTTTACTCTGGCGGGGGTGAGATTATTCTTGGAAGCGTTTCAAGCCCTCGAACCATTTCAGAGTCATTGCTAAAAGATGGAGAAGAAGCCCGCAGCAAGTTCAATGAGGCAGAAAAAAAAAGTGTTTGTAGAGCGACACGAACCCCCGCCCAGATCCTGAATCGCTATTGTTGAGAAACAACAAGAAAGGGAAACGCATTCAAATAGGCGCTCAGTTGTGCAGCCCAGGAATTTGCTTTTCCATTTTACACCTTCCGATGTACACAAAGGCCAATCTTTGTACCTGCGCCCTGAATATTTTGTACTGGTTTCCTGGGCCGTTCCCATTCAGCTTTTCAAAGGCATGCAAATAGACGACCGCAGCTCACAATGCAGGCGTCCAAATTCACCTCCTGATAGTCGCCTCATTAGAGCCTCTGTTTCTGCACAGCTTTGTCTGCCAGAGAGATTACTGTAACATCAGCGGGTCACAGCATCCACAGCTCAGCCTCTGGGGGCCTCACGGCACAAACACGACCGCCGCTTTTCTCCCTCATATTCTCATTTACAGGTAAAGACGTAAGACCTTTCAGCCACACCTGATTCAAACATAAATCTGTGCAGTTCAAGTGTTTTTCTAAATTATGAAACTGCTTTCAAACACACAAAAGAAAGTGGCGTACTCACAGTTCTCGGAGTGAAAATCAGGAACAAATTGCTCGTCACTGTCGGGAACCTGAGCTGGAATGAGAAGGGAAAAAAAAACGTCAATATAAATGTTACGTTCAAATCAAATGTGACCTTCCTCAGTCTTTCATTGAGTCTTTTTTCTCTGCATCTGATGACCGTCACTTCCCCAAACTGTAAGTGACCAAAAGTCAAACTAAAACACAACGCAAAAAAAGAAGAAAGAAGAAAACGAGTGTTTAACAGTTTTAAGAAGCATCTACCTTTGACTTTAAAAACAAGACTTTAAATAATTGACATGATATGATACACTATCTAACCTCTACTCTGTATTTTTTTTGTTTTGAAAGTGAAAGTATATCAGATCTCTCTTTTAACTCTTCTTTGCTAAAAATAACTTTTTACCGGATGCAACACACATAGTTTAGTGGCTGGCTACATCTTCATTTTATTGATAGACTCTCAGGTTTGAACAGATCACTGCAGAATAACTGCTGCATGTGGACAGGAATCAACATTAGCACAAACACATTAGTGACTGTTTTAGCCTTTAGCTCATGTTTTAGCCTTTAGCTTGTGTTTGAGCGGGGCCTCAAACATCAAGGTCTGTCCATATCCGCCCATAACAGGCCTCCAGATTCCTGGCCAATCAGAATGAAGGGGGTTTGTGGAGCAGGTCTTAAAGAGACAGCAGATATAAGATGAAGTTTTCCAACAATAGCTTTCTAAAAAACAAGAGAACATAAGCACAAACAGATTAGCCTGTGTTTTAGCCTTTAGCTCATGTTTTATCTTTCTCTCTCCCACTGTTTAATTTTCTAAGCTGGTGTGGTGTTGCCATAGAAACATATATTTCCATAAATCCATCCAGTCAAGTCCTACCCGAGCAGGAAACTAGTAATTAGCATTTAGAAATAACTTATTTTAGCTCTAATAATCTCATTTTAAATCATGGATTATGATCAGGCATGTATCTAGATAATTAATAATGTGTAGCAGCCCTTTAAAATGATGTTAATATGGAAAAATCACAGTGTTACAACACTTTAAGCAACGTTACAGTAAAAAAAAAAAAGCATTTCATTACTAATTTTGAACCCATTTCCTGACAAAAATATCCTTTAACTCTTGTTTTGAATGTCTCTAGACTTCCATTTGTATGAAATATTAGAAAAATGTGCAAAGAAATGTGAATCAAGCCATATTTTATGAAGCTCAACTCAACATACTTTGTTTCATTTGCAAAGACTCTGCAGTTACAGCTCATTTCACAGCGATCTCATGTAAAAGCTCAAGCCTACGTCTTTTCTCCAGTGACCTTTTGACACAGTGCCATAATTTATTTTGCACACTGACTCTGTCCTCTTGATTTCCTCACTGGCCTCAGGACAGCTGAGCTGGTACGAACAGTCGTCGGTCAGTTTCCTCTCATTTCCATCAGAGAAACTCAGAGTGACTGAAACAGGCCGTTCTGGCTCAACAACTGTGGAAATCTGTCAAGTGCTGTGAGAAAACAGTCACTCATACTTAAATCCTCTCTGCCCTAAAGTGTCGGAGACGCTGAGAGAAGTCTGGACTTCATCTGCTGCGTAAATGAGGAATTGTTAAATACAGGCGGATATGAAAAGAGGAAACCTGACGTAGATGAAGCAGAGATGTGGGGGGAGTGAGCAAAGGGCAAGTCGGGGTTAAAACACTTGTTAAATCTTGCTGTCAAGTGGAAACAATCTGCAGTTTAGGTCTTTAGATTTAATCAAAGTTGTTGCACAGAACACATCAGCCTTTTATGGAGGCAGCGAGTGAGCGAGAGGGAGGGAGAGGTTTGTAAAAATAAACGTCTCAATCAATGATATGTGCGTGAATGTGATATCTTCACCTGATCCTGTAGTGTTGCTTTCAGAAACTCTCAAAAAAGGATGAAACACATGAAACAGCCGAGTCAGCAAAGCCCGGCCCAGGTGCAGCCCGGCTCCACAGACGCCATTGTGCTGCAGCTCGCTTTTTTACGGAATCTGAACCCATTCACAATTGTGCTTTCGGAGCTTTGGACATTGAATCAAACAAACAGTTCAGAAAAGCTCAAATCGTTCGACTGCCAACATCCTACGCGGGGTTAGGAGGTCACATTCAGCAACGGCGCACGGCGTTGGGATCACCTCGCTTTGGGTTTAACGACACAAACTCAGAGCAGAACCTTTGAGTCTGGAACGAGTCCAGCTGCGCGAGTTTCTCTGAGCGTTTTAAGAGTTTCCATTGCCTGAGCCTCACACTTACGTCAGGGTGCGAGAGAAACCGGGAGGGAAAAGTTGATGTGTATCATTAAATAACACGAACTCAATCAGGGGCTGCAAAACAAAAGTGGTGTCACGCTGCGAGTTCTTCAGCACCTTTCACTTAAAACGGACCAATTCCCTGTTCTTTCCACCTCCTGTTTCAGGTAAATAGCACTTATATAACAACTTCTCTCTCAGTTTGAAGCTTTGCAGCTAAAGGAGGAGAAAGAAACTAAATTTATCCTGCAGTTCAACCTCAGTGGTCTTTTCCAAACCTCGCAGAACAGATAAACCTGCTTTATTCATTTTCTGAAATCCTGCAGATTCATCTTACCAAGCTCCACTGACAAACGATTTCACTCGGCCCAATATTGACCGGACCAATCAGAGAAGAGAGGCGGGAGTTTGAAAACAACAACAACTGCAGTTTTAACAGAAATAGACTCAAATCCTTCTTTAAAAGAAGAACAGAGAACGTCACTTAACGCTTTTCTGACAGGAAATTATGTTTTTGCTACATCAAACTGTGGCTTGATGTAAATTAGTTTGTGATGAATGTGTCATGTAGTTGATCGTCCAATCACCAGCTGCTGTTTTTTTTTAAAAGTCTCGCCTCTGTAAACAGTTTTGAATGGCTGTTTCCCAGATGGACAAGTGAAATATCCCTGTGACTAATATATAGAACTGTCCATTAACTTTTTCAATTACAACAAAATTTGCCATTTTGGTTTCAGAATTGGTCGTTTCTGTGATTCATGTAAATCTGCAATAAAATATTCGTTTTTTATTCACTCTTTTCCAACTTAGGGCCCATTTTTAAGTCTCAAAAATGTTTGCGGCCCACCATTGACCTAATAAGTACATAGGATATAAAATGTTCAAGACCCATTTGTAACAACAACCCAAAATGTAATAAAACCTGATATGAAATAGCTGCTTGGTAATGTAACAGATTCCGAGCCCAAAACAAAGTAACTTTTTAGCCAAAATGTAACTATTTTTTACACTTTTGTTATATTTTTGAAAATTTATTACATTTTGGGTTTTGTTACATTTTTTTTTTTAAATACATATTGGGTCATTGTTAAATTTAAGTCAGGTCATGTTACCCATTGGGCTATAACAAGCCTTCTTAGTTGAAATTTTTCACATATGAATATTTGAACATTTTTTATTTCCCTAACCCACTTCGCAATTTAGTTTTGACATTTAAAACAGTATTCTGTATATTTGTTCCTTTCTTTCTTTGTTGTTATCTTGTATCTTTATATAATTACACTCATCTAAAATCATAATATTTTGGAAATTATTTGGCGGCCCACTTACAATACCATCACGGCCCACCAGGGGGCCGTGACCCACAGGTTGGGAACCACTGCTCTATGGTGATTCCACACTGATTGCCCACAACCCCTAGTGGACTGCAAAGGTATTACAAGTGTGCTGCCAAATCTTTCCAAAATATTGGGATTTTTTTTTCTTTTTAGAAGGGGAATGTAATATTAAAACTCAGAAGGATATCGAATATGTTCTTTTTTTTTTTTTTTTTTTTTTTTTAATTGCTCAGAGAAGGCGTTATATAGCTTTTGTATTTACGGGGTTGGAAGTTGGAGTGAAAATATTTGAGACTTAAAAGTGGGCCCTGAACAAGAGACACTAAATATCTTTTAAAAATATTTATCATTGCCTTTAAAAAAAGCTATCACCCGTAAATGGTTGCAGGCAGATGTGCTCGAAGTACAAAATCAGATAGGAATTATAAAAGAAATTCATGAGATGGAGAAAATGTCTTTTTTATTAAGATTAAGAAGAGATTTACATATTTTAAGATGGGAAAAATGAACGCTTTATTTTTGGAATAGATGATGTGGTTGGTGACTGCAAACTGGCAATGTTATGATGTTCTTAATCTTGTTTTTTTTATCAATTGATCCTTTTATGTTGAAGTTATTAATGTTTTTTTTTTGTCTTTGCTGTTCTTAAATGAAAAAATGGAAATACACTCTAAGTGTTAGGTGAAAAGGTTTGTGACCTTAATTAAAACACAGTACAGAACAGACTGAAAAGTGAATTATAGAAAGATAAAGGGGGAGATTTACTGTATGCGCCTGTTATTCTTTTTCATTCTGATGGTATTTTCTTATTTGTTCCTTATAGAAAACCACACAGTCATCAAATGAAGGAGTGGTAGTGATTTTTCACCGCTGCTGCTGCTTCGCTTCACCCAGTTTTAGTTTGCAATCAATGCAACATAAAACAGAAACCAAACTCCAGAGACAGAGAGAGAGAGAGAGAGAGAGAGAGAGAGAGAGAGAGAGAGCGAGGGAGCAGAGGACAAAAAGAGGAAATAAGAAATTCAAATCTACTTTCTTGTCGTCACACTCCTCCTTCCTGTTCGGAGGAAACCGGATGACGGCGTTTTTGGAGCATGTTCAGATAAATTACATTGATTTCTTATGTAACGCTGCATCCTGTTGCTTACTATACCATAATAATATTAGCCCCTTTTAACTTTCAGTCCCTCGCCCTCGGGGACGCTGGGTGAGACAGAGCAGGGCCGATATTTCGCTCTGCAGACCCAACGATCAATCATTCCTGCTAGTTTCAACATGTCCAAACGGGAACACGCTGGACCTCATAAAGAGGAGCAGAGACGAGCATCAGACGTGAACTCGAACCCGAAGTGTGTCCGTGCACTTTCCTGTGCGTGTTCGTGTGTGCGATTTGTTTCCAGGAACATGTCGTCAGGGGGGCTTTGAGATGCAAGTCAGCACAAGAAGGAGAGTGTGTTTATACGAGCGCAGACGCATGTTCTTCTCCCCGATGCTTCCAGGCACCTTGAATGACTTTTTTTTTTTTTTTTTCTCTCAGTGGGAGATCCTGGGAGGAGCTAAGCTGCTGCCGCGGTCGTATAAACCTAAAGGCCAAAATGAGACAAGATGTGACAAGCTCCTGAACTCTTGCCATTCAACGCTTCACCCTCTCTGTCTCTTTCTCTCGTTTCCGCTCTCCTTCAGCGAAGAAAGAGAAAAAAAAAGAAACTCCCTCCAGCTAACCGGCTTTTACAATCTTGGTGAATCCCTCACAACTGCAATCAGTCATGATAAGGTCTTTAATTAATGCAGCAGGAAAGGAGAGGTCTTAGCAGGGGAAGCTGAAAACAAGCCAGTACTTAGGCTTAAATAACACCTTGATAGTGAAGGTACACTTCCATCTTTCTCCTCCCTTCTTTTTTTTTTTTTTTCTCTCTCTGAAACTGAACAATCACCCGCCTCTCAACTTTTTTACTCCGTGAAACAAAACCACATTTTATAAAACTGCTTCCCCACAAAAACAGAAAACAAACCCATTTCCTCAAATTCTTTTCAGTGATAATCCCACGTCTTTAGATTTGGCTTCGTTTTTGTGCGCAGGCAGCGGTGCCAGAGATTTCCTCTGCCAAACGAACACACTGGAGTTGAATGGAAGATATAATTTGTGGTTTTTATGACCATAAAAAGTGACACAAATGTGTTTTTTTTTACTCTGACAGCGAGCTCTCTTTGCAAAACAAGGATTATACTCCAAGACCTGTTCTCACGAGGACAACTTTTTTAGATGAAGAGTTTTCTATGAAATCTGACACCTTAGCATAACAGTTAATTCAACGTGAATCATTATTTATTCTTTATCTCAAATAGAACTAGAGCTGAACACTTTGCTTAAGTAATCTTGTTGTGATTATTATTTCCTATATTGCAATTGTGATATTTTTTGTGCGTTTATTTCTTGGTTCCCAACAACAACCCACTACCACTACAACTGGGACTGATTTTTATAGATTCTACTCACTTTTTGACACCTTTGGACCAATTTTTGACACATTCTCACTATTTTCCAAGTTCACTCCCAATTTTTTGCCATTTGTGGACCATTTTTTGCAACAAACCGACCCACTTATGGCTGTTTTTGGTCACTATTTCCACTGTTTTTACTACTTTCTAAGTTTTTTAACGTTTTCCTTGCCAATATCTATGGTTTTTTTGGGCCATTTTAGTCACTTCTTGCTCTTTTTTGCCAGTTTTGGACCTTTTTTTGCTATTGTTTGAGTATTGGACGCCAATTTTTGTTGCTTTTTTGCCAATTTTTGCCATTTCAAACAAAGTTTTTTTGCAACTTTTTGCTGTTTTTGCCACCTTTAATCACTTAGATTGTTACTTTTCAACAGTTTTAGTTGAGCAGGGTTGAGTCACAGAAAACAGAAAACATCTGCTGCAAAAACTATATGTGGACACATCTCAGGTTATAGAAAACTCAGCCCTTAGTGGTACGTAACTCAAACCTCAAACTTTTTATGTTGTGTTGTCCTCACTAGATGTTGTAGCTTTTCTTAATTGTTGACAAAAACACATTTCACTACACAATAATTTAGAAATATGCACAACAACAAAGTAAAAAGTGACTCTAGGATACCAGCAGCTATAGTTCAAGTTTCAGGTGGATTTTGGAGTCAATTTAAAGTTAAAAATCAGTAGGAAACCCTGATATTTTGGTCTGAGCAGGAATAAGATCTTAAGATAAAACTGTTTTTTGGGTGAATCTATTGTCTGAGACTGAAATCTCTGCATACAAATGGACTCTAACTTTAAAGCGACACCCACTGTTGCTCTTTTATTGTCTCTGTCTGTGTGAGACGCAGGTGTGAAGTGAACTTGCCGGTTTTTGACGCTGCATAAGAAAGGATGATAACGCTGACGTGGACGCGACGTCTTTGTTTCTGAGAAGAGGAGCCGACTGTATTTAAATTTCCTCTGATTGTGACCTCTTCACTTCCCTGCAGCCAGCTGACTGACCCTGGGTTTACTTTCATGACTCATGACTCATGTAGGACTCTGGACTCTGTCAAAGTGACGGAGCATTTCTTAGAAATCATATTTAATCAATAATCACCGCCCACAGCAGGCACAGTCACTTTTATATGAACAGATTTTTTAGGAAAACACACTCAGGGGGCGCCAGGAGGGATTTTTAAACCCCGTAAAATAATATTACATGTGGCTTCACCACTTTACAACCAATGATGTTGGATTATTTTTAAAGGCCTCTGTGAGTCATGTGCCTTTTAAACCATCCAAACCAACGCACCACAACATTTCTGCTTCTCTTTGGACAAATTTCAAAGGAAATTACTTCAACTCTGATGATGAAAACACAAAATCTGCCCTGAAAGCATCTAAAATCTCTCAGTGAAATAAAATATTTTGTACTAATTACCTCTAAATCACACCTGTGTCAGACACTTAGTGTGGAGGGACTAACAGAAACAAACATAAAATCTACATTTTTGTTCATTTTCATATCAGTAAGACCAAGATAACCAATGATTAGTTTGTATTTGTTCAATTTCAAGCAGCAATCTTGTCTTAAACAGCAAAATTTACCTACACTGTAAAATGCAATTTTGCACATTTGTTATTCTCGCATATTATTTTATGTCATTATGTTAAAAACATTACTGAAGTTGTTGTGATAACATGTATTTTATGAGTAGGCATCATTTCAACTGGAAAATATAGTTCAACTTGAAATTTTATGTTGAAATAAATCACTTTCATCACTTAAGCCCCTCCCGGTTGTTTAGTAAAGCTGCAGCTTTAAAGTTAGGCAAGCAGCCCTTTAAATCATACTTCTATATTCAAATAAAAAGTTACATTTAACAGTCTGTCTTAAAGAAACAAATACAAAATCTACATTTTTGTCAAGTATAATAACAGTAAGGGTAAAGTAACCAATTATTGGGTTGCATTTGGTCAAATTAAAGCAGCTATACTGTTCTGTACAGCAAACATGACACATGATTTTCTGTAAATATAACAAATATTACTTAATTTTTTGTAATAAAACGTATCTTATGAGTTGGCATAACGCAGGTTGGCTTAATAATCGCTTTTGCCCCTCCCAGCTGTTAAGTAAAGCTGCAGCTTTCATACCGGGAATGCCTCTGGGAATGTAAATGGTTGTCTGTTTACAAAAATGAAGAGTAAAACTACATTGAAATTGATTAGATATTTCAAACAACAATCTGAAGAAGTTAAATAAACAGAGAAAAAAACATTTACATGACTAAAAACTCTTACTAAGTTGAAATACATTAGCCATGTTGAAAAACTACCTGAAAAGTGAAGTTGACTTACAGGTCTAAGTTAATCAAACTAGGACAAGGGTTGACACAAGATGTCTTATTTAGTCAGAAGAACTTAGGTAACTAAAAAAATTAGTTCTTTTATAACATTTCATTTCAAAGCAGCCCTTTATAATACCTTTCTACGTCTACAAAACAAGTAATATCTACATTTTTTAAACCAATTTAGGTTGTATTTGTTCAAATTAATGCAGAAGACACCCAGCAATCATGTTTGATACATCAAAAAATAACTATCTTTTGAGTAAAACCATCTCAGTTTAAGTTCCTTTTGCACAAAGAGTGATAAAACTGCCTCCATACTCAGATTAATTCTCTAAATTCTGTCAGGACTCGTCTCCAAACAGCTGATAGAGTGAGTCCAACACTGCACCACGAGCTGCAAACAGCCAACATGCAACAAACAAACATGTTTTTGTGGATTTTTCAGGGATGCTGAACACTGGCTTTATCAGACTGATGCATCAGAATTGAGTGGCATCCCCCTTTAAAGCTGCACATCAAAGCACATCAAAGCGAGCGCACACATGCAGCTTCACACCTCCTGTTCCTGGTTTCACTCCCAGGTTTGAGCGTCCTGAGCTGCTGCAGGTTAAAGTCCACAAACAGACGAGCGTTGGTGACTCACAGCGAGCCTGACGTACTGTATAATTACTCCATTAGAGCTCACATCATCATCGCACTTATTAAAGTCTACTGGCTGACAATTGCCTCCGACCGGGCCTCATTTCATCGCTATGTGCCTTTGAGTGACACGAGCCAAAGAGGCTGTTTGTTTGCATTGGCTGCTGCCTGGCACGCACGCTACATGCCAACATGGCCAAAATAGGACATGTTCAGAGTTAATAACGTCTCCTCATGCATCATTTTCTTTTTCATAGAGTCACATATGAGCTGCATCACAAAGATTCAAGGCTCCAGAGTCAGATTCAGATAAACCACTGAGATCATCACTTCCTCTACACACCACAGATTTCAAAAACATCACACAAAATCAGACTTTTATCAGCTTTACACACTCAAACAAAAAGCAACAGTGATGAAATGCTGTTTTATGATTAACCACCTGAAACCTGAACTTCTCTCTGCTATTTGGGACAATTAAGAACTAATAAGTATAAAAACTAAACTTGGTTTTTGCACAGGAAGTTATGTTCTTCATTATACACTGCAAAAACTGAACTCCATGCGTTAGTTTTAGAAAAAAATGTCTTTTTATTCTAAATATGAGCTACAATCAACTGATAAGTCCAGGAAAATGTCTTATTTTAAGTTATTTAAAGACAAAAATTAGGTCTGAATTGCTTGTGACAAGTCAAAAAATTTGCCAGTTTCAAGAAACGACACGAGAAAATTTTCCTTTTTGTCTTTACATAACTTGAAATATGACATTTTTGTGATCTGGTCTGGTGAATGTGGCTCAAATCAAGAAAAACAAAACACTTTTTTACTACAAATATGACACAATGACTTGCTTAGATTTCAGTTTTTATAGTGTAATTTATCATGACTACACTGTTTTTTTGCATTAGCGTCTCTAAATGTGGCTCGTAGGTCAAAGTTTGAGAAACAATTGAAGAAACATAAAGTCTAAGGGGCAGAAATGTCATATTCACATATGTGGACTCATAATACATAATTAAACAACCCCACAAATTTATGTTTTTTTTCACTTGTCTATCAAAAAAAACAACATTTAAATTTGGAAAAATACGCTGAAATACTCCTATTTTGTTCAACTTAAAAGGAATTTTGTTAAATCCTGTGAGACCTAAGTTGGTCATATTACAATATTAGATTTTAGATAATTAGGTATGCATAAAATAAAAACTTCTTTTTTCCAAAACAACATATTAACACAGTCAGTGGCTCTTATTTTTGAAGCCTGCAGTGCTGTTGGATGATAATTGTGTTTATAGATCAGGCCACAAACTCACAAAATTGCAATTTTTTCTTCTAAGTTTGGGTCTTACAATGCTCTGTCCTTATAAATTTAACTAAGAGAAGACAACAAATTGTATTTTTTTTTTGTTTTGGTGCTTTTATATCTTAAAAATGTTCTTATCTAAGAAATAAGACAAATTTAGTCCATAATGTTTTCATTTCTTTCACTGAAGAAGTTGTGGAATAAGACAAACGTCAAAATCTTATGATTCTTTTGCAAATTTCAGCTTTGTGTGTAACTTTTAAAGCATTTCCCCTTTAAAAGTTTCATAAAATGACTATTCTTAAGTCTTCTCAGTCTATAATGTGTTCTTAATCTCTCAAAAGAAACAAAAAGTCCATTATCCTAAATTTCTGTGATGTTTTTTGGAGTTTTACACACATGTTGCTTTTAATCAAAGATGGTTTGTGGTGAATGTGTCTGCATTCCTTTGGTTTGTGGATAATTGATGACATTTGTCTTATTTTGGCGGGGTGTTGTGTTGACTACAGCTTCAAGAAACTAAAGAAATGTGTGATTTTGATCTAAATCTAGGGTCAAAGTAACACAGGTGTGTGATTCCTCAATAGTTTCAGCAGCAGTTGAGTGTGTTTGTCTTATTTTTAGGAGACATTTCACCACACTGTGCAGACACACACACTGTGCAGACACACACACACAGACTGAGGAGCCTCATGACTGTTGTCAGTTGTGAAATCACATCAGAAAAGAAGAGTTAAGGAAGAGAAGCAGCCTTCAGGCAATCCTCACCTTCTGTGAGCCATGTCTCCTGGAGTTGGCTTAAATCCTGGAAGAGGTCTGAGGTAAAAGAAACAAAAGAAAAATCAAACGACTCCACAAACCACCAGAGAAAATCTCTCCCATAGATGTTACAGACGCAGATACAGACTGCCATGGCCTGAGGTTGATAGACTGTGATGTAAACATGTGTCATACTTTACCTTCAGATTCCTGAGGGGGTAATTCTGTGTCCATGTATTTCCTTTTCGCTGCCATCAACAGTCTATTTAAGGGCCCATTTCCATGCGACTTCTGCAAAAACACACACATGTGAAGAGAGAAGAAGTGAGAAAACAGACTCCCAAAAGGGCATTTCCACAACATCAGTGTCAGAGCAGAGAATGGCAACTTTAATGTGGCATGTGGAGAAGCAGAAAACACTTGGGAGGAAAAAACAATAAACATGGAGAAATCAGAGAAGCTTATATTTGTTTCAAGACATCGATGTGAGGCTGCTGCAGCTTTTTTGTGAACATGAACCACCAACATTTCTCAGCTCTGGAGGCTGAAAAACAAACGCGCTGCTGCGTCTGAACAAAGTGACCATTTGGCACACTTTGACACTTCCTTTAGCGCGCACAGGAAACAACATTAAAAGCAGGATTAAATGCAAAACTTAACTCCTTTACAGTGGCAACATTTCGTGTTAAAGTGAGGCAGAAATGTTAGTTTTGAGCCGCACACACACACGCTATACAGCTGCTCCGGCCAAAAGTGGTGCAGACGCGAGACGGAGACACGGATAGCGCAGCGGTAGCGGAGTCATTTTTTTAAAAAAAGCTGGAAAAGAACAAGCATGAAAGTAACAACATCCATACGTACATTTGCTAAAGTGTAAGGCACTTGCTGGTCCAAATATCCATCCATCTTATAATCCATCCGTTAACCGTTTGTGGTCATTTAGGCTGAGTTGAGTGCGATCCACGCAGCCTGCAGGGAGAGGAGGGAGCGCTGCTTGTGAATGGAGCTGCGTGGAGGCTGCATGCATAATGAGCTCCATTCACAAAAAATACCGAGGGGAAGTGATGGCGAGTGATTACCCAGCGGGCTGCTGCCCTCTTTACAAATCTCTCTTTTTGTATGTGTGACAGGCAGATCGTCATGTAACTCGCTCAGGTATTGGCGACTTTTACACCTTTTGTGCGTAATTTCTGCTGCTTTTACGCACGGGGACTTTGCGTAAAATTCGTGCGTTTAGACAAGAAAATCGACCCAAAACGAGAATTAAAGCTCATAAATTCAGCAAGATTCAATGTGTGTGTTATTTAGTGGCTTGTTTCATGGGCTTTTTGCCACGTCTGCCCACAGATCGCCATGCACTTTCTTTCGGAAACTGTCCAGCGCTCAAACTGTGACGGGAAACAGATGTTGCGTTCGAGTGCAGGAGAGTAACACTACATGAGCTTTTATTCTGCAACACATGCTGTTCAGAAATTATCGTTTTAGTACATTTATGTCGAAATGTGGTGACTTTGAGCGCCAGCTGTGCTGTCATTCCTCAAACAGACATGTTTTTGGCGATAAAAGCGGAGACTTGCTTTTCTCGCTCGGAGCCAGACGAAGCTCGTGATTGGTGCATTTCCTCTTTCAAGGGCTCGAATTTCTCTCCTTTGTCCGGTTGAATACACAGACTTATGAATGAAGTCTCGGTTCCCTCCACGAGCCAATCACAAGCCGTACAGTCGGGTTCCTAGCAACCGTGGGTGGAGCTTAAACCACACGAGCCAATCAGCTGCAGGCAGACTGCGGGCTTTATACAGGATTTTCCAGTTGTTTTTCATTCACAAAAAGAGAGAGAGGGAAAGTTAGGGGGAAAAAAAACTTCCATTCATAAAAACCTGCCCTGGCACGAAGAGTCCTGACATGTTTTTCTTTCTTTCTGTGCGCAGACAAACTCTTGAACTTGTTTACCTCATTTCATGTCTCTGCCTCTCTGCTTTTGACAAGCAGGAAAAAGTGGCACTACCTCTGCAGGAGACTCTGACAATAAAAGCAGACTCCAAAAAAAGTGACGTAAATCAGC
>RPOG01005372.1:0-33066 GCA_008086565.1 Thalassoma bifasciatum | reverse complement strand
TGCAGCTTCTGACTCTGAACAAATCACTTACAAGAGGCAAAGGAATAAGTCAGCGACGGGTTTTTAATGACATTTAAACCTGACGGCACAGAACCAGACTGAATGAAGACAAAATACAGCCCTAAAATGCTCCTTCATGATTCCTAAATAAGTTAAAAGTCCTTTTTAAATGAAAAAGAAGTTAACAGCAAAGATAGTTTGGGTTAAAGAGTCTTTTGAATTAAATCAAAGTTCGTCGGCGCAGGAGCGTAGACAGACGGTGCTCTCAGAAATTCGTGGTTAGTCAGGTAATTAGGTGTCCCTTGGTTTTTCCTTTTGGTCAAGTTTCTTCTTACTAACTAGTTGTTTTTTAGAGACGATATGGTCCGGGTTTTTAGTTTTTAATTTCACTAGAGTGACCTAGGTCCCTTCTCAACTTGTCAGGAAGCAGCTCCTTCGTTTTCCTCCGAGTGCAGCAGCACGAGGCTGTTGTTTACCTCCGTTGTCATGACGCCCGACATTGAGCCGCTGTATTACTTTAATGAAATCTTTTGAAAGCTTTTTTTTTCCTTTAAAGACCACGGTGGCACATATGTTAGTACAAAATTATGTTTGTGTGGCGTTATAGATGAACATGCACGCACTTCTGCGCAGCACTTTAGCGCAGCTGTGTTATAAGATCCACGCCCACCGTGAGTCTGTAGTCGGGCTAGAGGAAAAGATAACCAAACCGTGTAGAGCCGAGTAGAGTACTCATCTCATCCCCACCTTAACATAACACCTTTTCACGGTATTTACGTACAAAGACGGAGAACTTATGTCTAATTTAGTTTCTTCACGGAGAGACGTCTGCCTCGACTACAATGTCTTCGAGAGCGAGACTAGACTCCCTAGTTTGGAGGAGACGAGCTACAGAGTGATTTTCCACTTCTCCTCTTTTCCACTCGCCTAGATTACAGAAGGTGAAGGTGTTTACTGCACAGCAAGGATGTGAAACTGCTCTTTCTTTGAATTCAGATGAAAGGGGAGATTATTTCTGCACCTTTAATCCACTTAAGCAGAAATGAGGAAAATGAGATTAGTGTGAAGAGGTTATGAGCGGAACATCTGTCTTTAGGTTACAGAGGCTGTGGTTTATTTTTAGAGCTGCGGTTCATTTTCTGTGGCAGTTTTTCCCAACAGCAATAAATGACACCGACGTCAACCTTGAATGGGGCGACAAAATGTTCTCTTTTTTGCTCAACATGTCCTGGGGGATTTTGCAAATTTCCNCCACGGTGGCACATATGTTAGTACAAAATTATGTTTGTGTGGCGTTATAGATGAACATGCACGCACTTCTGCGCAGCACTTTAGCGCAGCTGTGTTATAAGATCCACGCCCACCGTGAGTCTGTAGTCGGGCTAGAGGAAAAGATAACCAAACCGTGTAGAGCCGAGTAGAGTAGAGTAGAGTAGGGGTGGAATTGTATTGTGGAAAAGTGCCATAAATGCATGTTTCTGCCTCTTGAATACAGATTAAATCAAAGAAGTGCCTCTCTGCAGACGGAGCTGATGTTACAGAAGCTCTCGCTCTGATCTGAGGGATCAAACCTCCTCTGCTCGATGTCTCACTAAAAGGTGAAGAGGAGAAAAGGTGAGCGGATGATTACAGAAGGTGAAGGTGTTTACTGCACAGCAAGGATGTGAAACTGCTCTTTCTTTGAATTCAGATGAAAGGGGAGATTATTTCTGCACCTTTAATCCACTTAAGCAGAAATGAGGAAAATGAGATTAGTGTGAAGAGGTTATGAGCGGAACATCTGTCTTTAGGTTACAGAGGCTGTGGTTTATTTTTAGAGCTGCGGTTCATTTTCTGTGGCAGTTTTTCCCAACAGCAATAAATGACACCGACGTCAACCTTGAATGGGGCGACAAAATGTTCTCTTTTTTGCTCAACATGTCCTGGGGGATTTTGCAAATTTCCCAAAATGTTTTTTTTTTTTCTCAGCTTGTTCTATGGATCATTGTTATGTATAATGGTGCAACATTGAGCCAATGGCATTATTCCAATGAACCAAGCAGTTAAGATGCTGAGCATGTGTGATGCATGGCCCATTTCAGGTCAAAAATTTGAGATAAAAAAATCTGATTTTTTAAATAAAAAGTCAAAATTCTTAGATGAGTTGAAACTTTGAGTTACAAATCTAAATTTTTGTTTTAAAAAAGTCAAAATTCTGAGATGAAAATATGAAATTTTGAGGTGAGGAAACTCAATTTCTAAATAATAAGTCTAAATTCTGAGATAAAAAGTTGAAATTCTGGGATAAAATTCTTAACTTTTAAATGAAAAGTTGAAATTCCAAGATATAAAGTTGAAATTTTGAGATTAAAAAAAAAAAAAAATCTACATTTTGAAACAAAAAGTCAAAACTCTGAAATGAAAAGTCAACATTTTGTGATGAAAAATCTTACTTTGAGATGATAAGACAAATTTGTGATAAATAATCTAAATTTTGAGATGAATTTTGAGATAATAAACTCACAGTTATGAGGAAAAGTTAAAAAAAATTGAGATAAAAAGTAAAATATTTGAGATAGTGAAGTCAAAATTGTAAGATAAAGTCAAAACTATGCAAAAAATGTCAATATTTTTAGATCATAAAGTCAAAATTTTGAGAAAAAAATATGAAATTTTGAGGTGAGGAAACTCAATTTCTAAATAATAAGTCTAAATTCTGAGATAAAAAGTTGAAATTCAGGGTTAAAATTCTTAACTTTTAAAATGAAAAGTTGAAATTCCAAGATATAAAGTTGAAATTTTGAGATTTAAAAAAAAAATCTACATTTTGAAACAAACAGTCAAAACTCTGAAATCTCACTTTGAGATGATAAGACAAATTTGTGATAAATAATCTAAATTTGGAGATGAATTTTGAGATAATAAACTCACAGTTATGAGGAAAAGTAAAAAATAAATGAGACAAAAAGTAAAAAATTTGCGACAGTGAAGTCAAAATTGTAAGATAAAGTCAAAACTATGCAAAAATGTCAATATTTTTAGATCATAAAGTCAAAATTTTGAGAAACTAAATGCAAAGTTATGAAGGAAAAAAGCATAGTTTGGGATAAAAAGTCTAAATTTTGGGATTATGGAGTTAAAATTGTAAGTTAATGTCTTAAATTTGACTTTTATTTCAAATCTGACTAAGTATGGGGGGAAAAATTCACCAAAACCAGTTTTTCGTTTATATTTATTTTCACTGGTAGAATGAGCTTTAATACATTTTTTATGTTTAGGTTACAGACATTTTTCACTTTAAACAGAAAAGGAGAGTTTCTTAAATAAATGTTTGAAGTTTCTTTGTCGCCTTTGAGCATCTATGTTAATATTTGTAGGAAATTTAAGAAGCTGAATGAAGAAGATTTTACATTTACGCTTCCTCCTGTCCTCGTGTGACGGACACTTCCTTCCTTCAACACGACAGAGAGAAAATCGTGAGACTTTTCCAATTCACACCGAACATGTCGTCACGTCCCCTCAGGCGCTCTGTCAGACTTTTCAGTCCGTGGACTCATCCGGGGAGATTAAAATGTGTCCAGAAGTTTCTAATCCCTCATGAGACATCCAAAAAGCAGCAGCTTTCTGTCACATTTCCTCGATTCACTGCTGCAGAAACGCGTTTGAAGGCGGTGACGAAATCCAAACCGACAGATATTCTCCTGTGAAAGGCAGAGAGCTGCTCCTCCTGTCAAACCAAACGGGATGTTTTCACCTGAAATTTCACTCTGAAGAAGCCACACGGCTGATTTTTCCCCGTGTTTGGTTTAAAAGCAGGATGGTTTCAGAAACGGCTCCTCACATGGAAGTCGGAGTCCACATATTTGCTGCAGATTTTTCAGACTCTAAGCCTCCTTGCTGTGTGAGAATGAGGTGTAAAGTGGTGAAATTAAGTTTACAGCTTTTTTGGGGGCAGTGGAAACACGTTTGCAGCTCACGACCACAAGGAAAACCACAGCGATGTTTCTACCGCCCAGATGGTTTAACTCCAACTGTCATTGATTCTTCTCACTCATTTATTGGCTCTCCTCTGCTCTCCATCATCTCCTGGGGGAAATATGTGACTCCGGCTGCAAACTGCCCCCCCCCTCCCCATTTTCACCAGCTGGTCATTAGGTTTGCTAACAGCACGGCGCAGAGCAGCAGACTGGCGTTAAATGAAACCGTTTTCAATACGGCGGCTTAATGCAGCAACAGATTGACTCTCTCTTTATTGACTGGTGTTTAATTCCAACATTGTACCTTTAGTTAAAGTCGACTTACAGCATTTTTTCTAACATATTTAGTAACCGGGGAACTAAAATACGAATGCTCTATTTGAGAACTACTTCATTTCGTGATTTCTGCAAAAAAAAAAAAAAAAAAACAGTCACGAAGTGTGCGAGAAAATTCTTGTGTCATCATTAAAACACAGGCTAAAGGCTAAAACATGAGCTAAACACTTTAACATGAGTCGAAGGCTAAATAACAGGGTTAGGCCTAAAACATTAACTAAAGGTTTAACCACGTGCTCATATCAAATTAAGAGCTAAATACTCAAACACAAACAAAAGGTCAAAAACTAAAACATGAGCTTAAGGCTAAAACAAAGGGTCTAAAGGCTAAAACACAAGCTAAACACTATAAAAATCAGTTAAAGGCTAAAACACAGGCTAAGGGCTAAAAAAGGAGTTAAGGGCTAAAATATAAGCTAAAGGTTGTAACACCGTCAAATGTCAAAACCAGAGCCCAATATTGAAACACAAGCAAAGGGCTGAAACACTGGCTAATGGCTAAAGCGCAAGCTGAACACTAAAACTCAAGTCAAAGGCTAAAACAAGGAGCTAAACACCAAAACATGAGCTAGAGGATAAAACAGAAGCTAAAGGCTAAAACACAAGTAAAAGGCCGAAACACAAGCTGGAAGCTAGAGTGCAAGCTAAAGGCTAAAACATGAGTTAAAGTCTAAAACATGAGCTAAAGGCAAAAACCTGAACTGAGGGCTGAAACACTTGCTTAAATCAGAACAAAAGTTAAATACTGAGACAAGAGCGAAAAGCTGAAACACTGACTAAAGGCTAAAACACAGGGCAAGGCCTAAAACATGACACAGGCTAAGGGCTACAACAAAAGCTAAAAGCTAAAACATGAGCTAAAGGCTAAAAAATTAACTACAGGTTGAAACACCATCTTATATCAAAACCAGGGCCCAATATCGAAACATGAGCAAAAGGCTGAAACACTTGCTAATGGCTAAAACATGAGCTAAACACTAAAACATGAGCTTAATGCAAAAACAAAGGGTCTATAGGCTAAAACACAAGCTAAACAGTAGAAAATTAGTTAAATACTTAAACACAGGCTGAGGACTAAAACAAAAGGTAAGGGCTAAAACATGAGCTAAACACTAAAACATGGGCTTATGGCTAAAAGAATTAGCTACAGGTTGCAACACCATCTTATATCAAAACCAGAGCCTGATATTGAAACATGAGCAAAAGGCTGAAACACTTGCTAATGGCTAAAACATGAGCTAAACACTAAAACATGAGCTTAATGCAAAAACAAAGGGTCTATAGGCTAAAACACAAGCTAAACAGTAGAAAATTAGTTAAATACTTAAACACAGGCTGAGGACTAAAACAAAAGGTAAGGGCTAAAACATGAGCTAAACACTAAAACATGGGCTTATGGCTAAAAGAATTAGCTACAGGTTGCAACACCATCTTATATCAAAACCAGAGCCTGATATTGAAACATGAGCAAAAGGCTGAAACACTTGCTAATGGCTAAAACATGAGCTAAACACTAAAACATGAGCTTAATGCAAAAACAAAGGGTCTATAGGCTAAAACACAAGCTAAACAGTAGAAAATTAGTTAAATACTTAAACACAGGCTGAGGACTAAAACAAAAGGTAAGGGCTAAAACATGAGCTAAACACTAAAACATGGGCTTATGGCTAAAACAAAGGGTCTATAGGCTAAAACACAAGCTATACAGTAAAAAATTAGTTAGATACTTACACAAGCTAAGGGCTAAAATAAAAGCTAAAAGCTAAAACATGAGCTAAAGGCTAAAAAATTAACTACAGGTTGAAACACCATCTTATATCAAAGCAGAGCCCAATATTGAAACATGAGCAAAAGGCTGAAACACAGGCTGGGAGCTAGAGTGCAAGGTAAAGGCTAAAACACAAGTTAAGTCTATAACATGAGCTAAAGGGTAAAACAAGGTACAAAAGGCTAAAACAAGGAGTTAAACACAGCACCATTAGTTGGTGGCTAAAACACAGGCTAAGGGCTAAAACAAGGAGTTAAAGGCTGAGACTTGAACTAAAGGCTGAAACATCTGCTTCAATCAAAACAACAGCTAAATACTGAAACAAGAGCGAAAAGCTGAAACACTGGCTGAAGGCTAAAACAAGGGCTAAAGAATCAAACATTTGCAAAAGGCTGAAACATGGGCTACTTGCCAAAACTCGATCTAAAGGCTAAAACACAAGCTTCAGTCTAAACCAGGAGCTAATGTGTTTGTGCTAATGTTGATTACTGTCCACATGCAGCAGTTATTCTGCAGTGATCTGTTCAAACCTGAGAGTCTATCAATAAAATGAAGAGCCAGGTTACGTTTGCTCTGCTCGGTGAGGTTGGAGTTGGTAGATGAGACCTGGTAGGACACAACCAGGATTCACTAACGTTACAGACATGTCTCAGAGCACTGAGCTGTGAGTAGCGTTAAATTTTGCAACTTAACTACGATACAAATGCTCAAAGTTTGCACAAGTCTGACCAAAGGGAGTCACTTCATATAGATTCCCCTCAGTCACTTTAACTCAAGACGGTAGATACTGTTCAATATCTGTCTGTCTGTAGTTCTTCTTTTCAAATTCCTAATGTAAAAATCTTTTGTTTTAATCTTTCATCTTTATTTCTTATCCTTTTGTAATCTTTATTCTACTTTATAGTGTTTCTTACTTATTGCTTTTTGCAAGTTTTATTGTTATAATTACTCGTTTAATGCTCATTTTATTACCTCATTTTTTTCCCACACCACTTAAATGTACACATCATTTAGAACATGATTCATTTTTAGTGCCACAATTAGTGCACTTTAAGATAAAAGCTCATTTAGAAGTCATGAGCTGAAAAAGTTTGAGAAGCCATGAACTAACACTGAACTAAACTGCAACGCTGGAATTAAAGACTGAACCCATGAATTGTTTGGGAGTTTACCTCAGGCTACCTCTGACTCCATCAGAGCCTCATAAACACATCCAGTTTTACAGCAGAAATAAAAAGGTTTATAGCTTTGTAGGAATAATGAGTTGGCTCTTAAAACCTGATTTCTTCCCTGCATTAAGCTCCTGTGGGGTCAGATGTCTTTTTAGAATCAGATTTATTCTTTTCTTGTATTAAGCTGCTTTTATTTTTTTCCCTAACTTTGTTTTGACACAACTTCATAACCCAAACTGCAAAAAGAAAGTCAGTTGAGGACTTATCAGAATGACAGACTTGTGCTTTCAGGAAAGTGCAAAGATTAAATGTCAGGAGGGAAAAATCCTCTTGACTTGAGGCGCGCAAAGCCAGTGAGTGACAGGAGGGTCTCGTGACGTAATCCGGTGGTACTGCCTTCAGGAGGAGAGAGAAAGAGAGAGAGAGAGAGAAAGAGAGAGAAGACTTGAGATCCGCGCGTCTCTCTCTGAAGTGAGACCCGAGGGAAGAAGTCTCACCGGAGACCCAGAGGAGGAGAAATCACTCTGGTTATTAACATCGTTATTCTTCAGCTTTTCATTTATTCACAGGGAGGTATGAGCGTGAAGATGATATTTTTCAACACTTTTCTTGCGTCTTAACTCCTCCAATACACATTTAAATGAGGGAAATTAAAGGAGAATTAATGCATCACCTTAGAAAGTAGATAACGCATGCTCGTTTTTTTTTTTTCGTGCGTAAAATCCCGAAAATGTGCTCGCTTTGTTTAATTCTCTACCATTTCACTTTCTTCCTGTACATGCTGAACCCTTTTGTCTGCTGACCTACATCCCCCCTCTCTGTATCTCTTTTTCTCACTCAGGTGATGCTTGCCATGCGTGCAGAGCAGCTAACACACATCCACGCGTCTCCATCGTGCGCATTTCGACTCGTGCCGCTCACGCGTAAAGACGGACCCCGCTGGCACCGGCTCCGGAGCGCACAGGTGGCACCAAGAAGTCTACCTTAACCATTAATAATCATCATAAAACCTTAACCCTGGACACATCCTGTATCTAAAAAAAAAAAAAAAAAGATTAAGAGTCGCAAACGGGGAGGAAAAGGAGGAGAGAGAGGAGGAGGAGAAGGAGGATATAATGCGCGAGGAGAGAGGCAGCGTCGTCAGACTGGATTACAACGCGGGGAGCAGAGAGAAGAAGTGAAGCAGAGGAGCTGATTCCTTCCATTTCTGCAGAATCAAACTGGTTTTGGACTCGTGGAGGTGTTTTTATGAAGGATACTGAAAGGATCTATATTGTATCGCGGATTTACACCCTGNGGCGACGGTGAGGTCGAAGCGTATGCCGTATCGCACCTACAGAGCCGCCAAAATCATCTCCCTGTGCGTGTGGATCCTCGTCATCCTCATCGTGATGCCCTTCACTGTTTTCGCCGGCATCTACGCCAACCCAGCGAACGGCAGGAAGAGCTGCGTGCTCAGCTTCCCCAGCCCGGAGAGTCTGTGGTTCAAAGCGAGCCGGATCTACACGCTCATCCTGGGATTCGCCATCCCGGTCTCCACCATCTGTATCCTGTACACCATGATGCTCTACAAGCTGAGGAACATGCGGCTCAACAGCAACGCCAAGGCGCTGGACAAGGCCAAGAAGAAAGTCACCATCATGGTGTTCATCGTGCTCGCCGTGTGCCTGTTCTGCTGGACGCCGTTCCACCTCAGCACCATCGTGGCGCTCACCACGGACCTGAGGACGACGCCGCTGGTCATCGGGATCGCCTACTTCATAACCAGCCTGAGCTACGCCAACTCCTGCCTCAACCCGTTTCTCTACGCTTTCCTGGACGACAGCTTCAGGAAAGCGTTCAAGAAGATGCTGGAGTGTCGACCGGCCTGAACGTGCGAATCCAACGAAGACTGAAACTAAGTTCTGTTTGTTAAAGCTGCACTAGGCAACTTTACACATAGCTTGGTAGCCAAACATTGGTTTCTCTTACCGTATTGTTCTGAATATGAGACTTTTTTTTTCCTGGAGTCGTAAGGGACATTATTCTTAAGTGCCCTGTCTGTATGCATCAGGGCGGAACTCTGCCGTGCAGGATTCAGGTACCATGTAGAGACAGAAATGACATCCTGTTATGCAAATATAGATAAATAAAATAAGGCTTTTTGGTCTGTTAAATTAAAAAAAAAAAGGTAAACACCTGATCTTTGAGAGCGGTATCCCACATTGTGACATTGGGTGCACTAGATATTGTACCGTCATGAAAAACAGTTTATATCATTATATCATAAGTTATTTTTCCATTGTGATGAAACCTGAACTATGATATGGCACCATGATCTAAACAACAGCCTGTCTTGTTTAATATTGTTCTTTTAATCAATGTTTTGCAACATTTTTCAAAGTAAATGTTCTACGTGATAAAACAAAATTACGGATAAGCCCATTACTGTCAGTCGAAAAAAAAAGTAAAGTATAAAACTGGCCTTGCTGAAATTGCTTTTTTCTCACAGGAAGTTGAAATTTTGAGATAAAATGTCAAATTTGTGAGATGAAAAGTCAAATATTTGAGAGATTTATTTCAAAATCTCGACATTTTCTCTCAAGAATTTAAATCTTAACCTCAAAATTATGACTCTTTACCTCAAAATTTCAATTTTTTGTTCAAATTTTTTTTCCTTTTTTCTCTCAAATATTGGCTTAATCATCTCAAACTTTCATCCTCTCAAACTTTTAAGACTATTATCTTAAAATTCTAATTTTCATCTGTACATTTTTGACTTTAATGTCATGTTTTTGACCTCTTTTCCTAATTATTTTGACCTCATCACAAAATTTTTAACATTACCTCGAAATTTCGACACTTTTTTCAAAATTCCACCTTTTATTTCCTCAAATTTTCACTTTCTTCTATATAATTTTGACCTTCTATTTCAAAATTTCAAGTATTTATCTTAAAATTTTGACTCATTTTTCTCATATTTTTGAGTTTATCCCAGAATTTTTTACTTTCATCTTAAAGTCTCATTGTAAATCTGAGGAATGTTGACCTTTTCTCAACATTTTGAGCTTTAATGTCATTATTTCAAACTTTTTCTCAAAGATTTGACCTAATATGGGCAACAACAAAAAAAATCTTAACAAAACCAATTTTTGACTTTTCAGCTGATAATTTCTTCCTTTAATCTCAAAATTTAACTTAACCTCAAAATTTTGACCTTTTATGTCATTTTTTCAACCTTTTTCTCAAAGTTTTGACCTAACATGGGCAAAAAAATCAAAACAAAACCAACTTTTCATTTAATTTTTCAACTGGCAGAAATGGGCTCCCATAGTTTTGTCAACAAATTCTCTTTTTCGTTAAAAATCTGTCTTGGAGGAAGGGGCTTGTCATATATCCAGGATGGTCTTGTATTCTGATCAATGCGGTTTTTACATCTTACCATGTGAAAATAATGCCTGTAAACTGCACACAACACTTTTAAATAACAAACCTGTTGATGAATGCTTTATGCTACAGCAAACCAAAGTGACCAGAAAGGAAAAGTAACTCTGAATGTGTTAAAATCAAATTTAATTTCAAGCTTTTTGGGTTCATTCATCATCTCTTGAATGAGATATCAAATATCTACTTGGACTCACAGAATGATGCACGAACCCACAGGCTGCAAGATCAAAATGCTTGATATGCTGCAAGTTTTGCAAATAGATTTGGATTTTTTTTTTCTTAGGCAGCAAAAATTGTGACTTTCAATGTTGTGCATGCAGCTTTTTTTACAAATCTGCAAACCTTGTGAGTCCTGGATGTTTGGATCATAGACTGTATAATGAGTGGACTGACGACGTTCGGCTCAAACTGAAGCCTCCAGCAGATGCCCCGCCCCCTGGTGTCTGGCTGCAGTATAGGTCATAAGCCCCGCCTCCCCATGTATTCCAGATATGAGCCGTGAAAACTTTAAAAAATCACGATACCTTGTAGAAACGTTTTTCTCATCTTCACGCTAAGGTAGTATGATGATGTCATCTGGCTGCATGGTGTTCAGGTGTTTTTTTTTTCTGAGAAGTTAGTTTCTCATTAGTTATTGGACGTTAAAAACCGCGATATAAGTTTCGTTTTACGATAGTTGACAGCTTCTGTTCATGAGTAGTTTTTACCGGGGATATAAGAAACTTCGGGAAAGAGCCAAAAGGAGACTAAACCCTCTGAAGAAGAAGAAATAAATATTTTTATTTCTCTTTTTTACTTGGCTCCACCGGAAATTCTCTACTGCGCAAACTCTGGCTGCACAATGGCGGCTAGAGAAAAGGGGTTTTTTGGCTTCAAAAACGTAGAACGGTGACAGGCGGAAGCACGCTGTCCATTCTATATACAGTCATTGGTTTGGATTCATCCAGTCTTGTAAAATTTGCCTAGTGCAGCTTTTGAGAGTTGGCAGAAATGGCAATATCAGGATAACAACAACAACAACAACAACAACAACAGCTTTGCAATGAAAGCACTCTCTCTTCTCATCACGGGGAAGAGGTCTAATTACGAAGCAGTGATGCGAGAAAGGTCACTGCCAGCACGCCGTAACCTTCTCTGGACTCCTAACCCCGAGAGCCAAGGGGCCCAACATCTGGAGACGCTTGGGGGGCGGAGTCAGCGATTAGAACGCTGTCAATCAAAGAGACAGCGGTCAGGGTTGGAGGGTGACGGATGGACGTGTGTCTGGGGATTACAGGTGATTGATTGTGGATTTCATTTGTGGATCATCCATCACAGGAAGTGGACTTTTTACGTATGCAAACACTCAATCTGCCTTTTAATGACGCTGTTCAGAGACAAAATCAAACCAGAAGGGAGCAAAAGACACTTTTACGCTCGATTCAGAGATTATTTGGGGACAATAAGAAGGTTAGAGTGACGGCTCTGTTGAATCTGAGTCTCTTTGTTTTTATCACAGCGTGTGTGTGTGTGTGTGAGTGTGTGTGAGGAATAAAAAGGAGCCTAACCAACCCTGACAGCAGTACTGTAGGCCTGCGCTGAGACAGGCATGGGACAGGAGGGCTATGTAAAGTCATTCTCTCTTCTTCTTCTTCACCTCTTTATATACGTGAGCTTCTGTCGCCCCCTTTTGAAAAAGAGCGGAGTTACCTGGAAGTGCAGCCAGAGCCATTTACAGACACAAAAAGTGTCATAAAAACAATCTCTTTTTTTCTCAGAGGCTGGTTTTAATAAATATGGTTACTCTTTTGTCAACAGGCAAAACAAGAAGACTTTGTTTGCATAATCTATCAAACTACTAAAAAAAAAAGAAAAGAAAGAAAACTGGTAAAAGAGAAACAGTTTTATTCTTTCATGAAAAACTGTTCAAGTTGATATCCAGAAAAACATGTTGCAGGTTTAAGAAAACGTTTCCAAAAGGATCTGCAAAAGTATCAGGGTCATGTGACACATTTGTGCCCGACATGAAATGAAGTCAAAAGGTACAGAAGCAGATTGGGGCCAGTTTCAGTGGAAAAAAATAATTTTGAAATTGAAACTAAAGTGGAAAAGTCAATGTTATATCAGAATGTCGAGCAAAGAAATCAAAATGCCGAGACTAAAGTTAATACTAGAGATAATACTAAAAGTGTCAAGCATAAAGTACAAGTATAAGTTGGAGAATAAAGGCAAAATGTGAAAGATAATGATGAAGTTTAATCTTCAGATCACAGTGAAAATGAAGAGAACAAAGACACATCAGTGAGAAAGAAGTTGATGTGTTGTTAGAAGGTTAAAATGCCAAGAATGAAGTTAAAGTATAATCTTGAGATTAAAATCAAAATGTAAAGATTAAAGCTGAAGTGTAATTTTGAGATTAAAGTCTGAATATCAAGGATAAAGAGGAAATTTTGAGAATGATGTTGAAATGCAAAGAATGATGTCAAATTGTGAAAATGCCAAAAGATAAATCCAGATATCAGGAATAAAAAGGGAGCACAAGAATAATTTCAAGATCAATTTGAAATGAAGAGATTAGAGTCAAAATGTCGAGATTAAGTGGAAATATTGAGAAAAAGTACCAAGAATAAAGTTGAAGTATAAATTTTGGAGACCAGTCAAGTTATTATTTCAAGATTAAGTCCAAGTACAATTTTGTAATAAAGCTGAAATGTTGAGAAAAAAGTTTGATGCATTATTTTGACATGAAAGTCGAAATGTGGAGATTAAAGTTGATACAAGTCGAAATATTGAGACTTTTGCTGAATTGCAGAGATTAAGTCGAAATGTTAAGTTAACTGCTCCGGAGATACTACAGGTAAACATTGGGCAGGGCAATTTGACTTTGATCTTAATTATTTGGAAACTCCATCAAAATTGGCCCTAATCTGCTTCCATACAAAAGATGACAAAGACTAGGACCATAAGCCCATTACTGTCAGTCGGGAAAAAAAAAGTAAAGTATAAAACTGGCCTTGCTGGAATTGCTTTTTTCTCACAGGAAGTTGAAATTTTGAGAGAAAATGTCAAATTTGTGAGATAAAAAGTCAAATATTTGAGAGATTTATTTCAAAATCTGGACATTTTCTCTCAAAATTTTAACTCTTAACCTCAAAATTATGACTCTTTACCTCAAAATTTCAATTTTTGTTCCTATTTTTTTCCTTTTTTCTCTCGAATATTGGCTTAATCATCTCAAACTTTCATCGTCTCAAACTTTTAAGACTATTATCTTAAAATTCTTATTTTCGTCTGTACATTTTTGACTGTAATGTCATGTTTTTGACCTCTTTTCCTAATTATTTTGACCTCATCACAAAATTTTTTAACATGATCTCGAAATTTCGACACTGTTTTCAAAACTTTTTTTCCTCAAATTTTGACTTTCTTCTATATAATTTTGACATTCTATTCAAAATTTCAAGTGTTTATCTCAAAATTTTGACTTATTTTTCTCATATTTTTTTACTTTATCCCAGAATTTTGACTTTCATCTTAAAGTCTCATTATAAATCTGAGGAATGTTGACCTTTTCTCAACATTTTGACCTTTTATGTCATTATTTCAAACTTTTTCTCAAAGCTTTGACCTAATATGGGCAAAAAAAAAAAAAAATCTTAAAACCAATTTTTGACTTTTCATCTCATAATTTCTTCCTTTAATCCAAAAATTTAACTTAACCTCAAAATTTTGACCTTTTCGTAACATTTTGACCTTTTATGTCATTATTATGTCATTAAGCCAGAAGAAATCTGAAATGCTTTTCGTCCAATTTCACACTTGGATTTGTTCATTTAAATATCTTAATTTCAGAATCAAGCACCACAATAAATATCATCCATCTTTTCTTCTCCTTAGAGTTGGTGCAAAATTAACACCAGTGGTTTCACAACATCCCAGTTTCACAGTCAAATTGGGCTGAATATCATGATGCAACACTGGTTTAGAGAAAAAGTGACAAACATCAGCTTCAGAGTGAGTCTTGTAGAGAATCAGGGACTAAAATAAGTGAGTTTCTCTAAAAAACAGCTTCCAGGTTTGTTTTTTTCGGCTCTGTCTGCACCACCAGAAACCTCTCTGCATGTTCTGTTGTCCGTGATCGTCTCGTTTTGTCATTCAGCTGTACAGAGGAATGTATAAAGTCATAACGATGTCAAGTCAAAGATTCTTCATGGTGTAACATTAATGAGAAATATTATAAAACTAACCTGACAGATTCAGCGTCATTTTCTTTGTTTGAACTTGTGTAAACAGCAAATTATTTTATGTTGAATGAATAAATATGAGCTTATTTTCCCAGTGTGGTTTTATCATTTCAGAGACACTGACGCAAACACGTGAGGTCATGACACTGGGGTGAGGAAGTACTGAAATTGCTTTTTTCTCACAGGAAGTTGAAATTTTGAGATAAAATGTCAAATTTGTGAGATGAAAAGTCAAATATTTGAGAGATTTATTTCAAAATCTCGACATTGTCTCTCAAAATTTTAACTCTTAACCTCAAAATTATGACTCTTTACCTCAAAATTTCAATTTTTGTTCCATTTTTTTCCCTTTTTTCTCTCAAATATTGGCTTAATCATCTCAAACTTTTATCGTCTCAAACTTTTAAGACTATTATCTTAAAGTTCTAATTTTCGTCTGTACATTTATTACTTTAATGTCATGTTTTTGACCTCTTTTCCTAATTATTTTGACAAAAATTTTAACATTATCTTGAAATTTCGACACTTTTTCAAAATTCCAACTTTTTTTCCTTGAATTTTTGACTTTCTTCTATATAATTTTGACCTTTGAAATTTCAAAATTTCAAGTGTTTATCTCAAAATTTTGACTCATTTTTCTCATATTTTTGACTTTATCCCACAATTTTTGACTTTCATCTTAAAGTCTCATTATAAATCTGAGGAATGTTGACCTTTTCTCAACATTTTGACCTTTTATGTCATTATTTCAAACTTTTTCTCAAAGCTTTGACCTAATATGGGCAAAAAAAACATTGCACCCAATGCACAAATATGAATGAATAAATATGAGCTTATTTTCCCAGTGCTGTTTTATCATTTCGGAGACACTGACGCAAACACGTGAGGTCATGACACTGGGGTGAGGAAGTATTAGCTTTATTATGGATATAATCAGGGGTTTGCATCAGTGTCAGGGTCAGCGGAGAGATTCTTTACAGGAACCAGCACATGGAGCGTCAGCTGGAGGGCAGAGGGATGGATTAGAGCTCACAGGCAGGTAAAGGTCACACACTTAATCAGGACACACGCCTGTTACGTGGCTGATAAAGTGCTGAGCTGTGAGCTGTGGATGGAAACGCTCCAAGAAAACTGAGCCGTGAGGGAAGATACAACGAATGACCACACAGGCTAAAGAGTTTCCTTAAAGCTGATAAGTGATCGTTACATGAAGAAAACACCACACAGAATATCAGGGTGATCATTTTCAGGTTTGGACTTTAAATGCAGCCAGCAATAGTGCCCCCTGCTGGTCAGAATGAAAGCATTTTAGGTCTTTATAGGAATTATCGTAAATTTGTAGACTACGCTCTTTACTTATTTATCGTCACGAAAGAATTAAATTAGACACTTTACCCAGAAAAGTTATACTTCATTCCCAGATCTTTCTACAAAATATAACTGATGATATTCTGTCATTAACCCCCTCTCAAAAGGGACTAATTTTTATACTTTATTAAACTGTATCGAATTTTGCTCCTGATTTACTTCAATAAATCAGGAAGCTCTGGAAGGTTGATCTCAGGGAGAGAATGATTTGACTTTTGTGTAGCGTTAAATAAAAGGAACCCTGGCTACCAGAACGTCATTTTCCTAAATGATCAGTGTTTTTACCAGCTACATAAGAACGATAATAAAATCTCTCTAAATATCTTAGTTTGTATAAAATTTGAAAAAATATTTTCACCTGTAGGCCGCCATTGTTGTTTACGCCGCAATAACGTCTGGGTAGTGATGTCATATGGTTGCACCGGGCTCCATCTCATACAGGATCATATAAGTCCTGGAGCGGACTTCAGTGGTTTCCAGAGGAAGTTTTGTGGGTTTGTGTTGGAAAATAGTCGGCACAGCATTTGGCTTTAGTCTCCGTTTATAATGACCCACACCTGTCAGCTCTTTCATCAGCATGGGCCGGCTAAATGCAGCAAATGCTTCTGGGGAGAAGTGGCCAGAACATAGCCGCGGCTCCATGGGAAGTTGTTTACGCCCACAAGAGATTTCCCACAACTTCCTTCTTTTCTTGTCTTTTGGGAAGCTGTGCAGACCATAGACTGTATAATGAGTGGACGTAACGACGTTCGGCTCAAACTGAAGCCTCCAGCAGATGCCCCGCCCCCTGGTGTCTGGCTGCAGTATAGGTCATAAGCCCCGCCCCCTGGTGTCTGGCTGCAGTATAGCTCATAAGCCCCGCCCCCTGGTGTCTGGCTGCAGTATAGGTCATAAGCCCCGCCTCCCCATGTATTCCAGATATGAGCCGGGAAAACTTTAAAAAATTACGATACCTCGTAGAAACATTTCTCTCATCTTCACGCTAAGGTAGTATGACGATGTCATCTGGCTGCATGGTGTTCAGGTGTTTGTTTTTCTGAGAAGTTAGTTTCTCATTAGTTATTGGACGTTAAAAACCGCGATATAAGTTTTGTTTTATGATAGTTGACAGCTGCCGTTTGTGAGTAGTTTTTATCGGGGATATAAGAAACTTCAGGAAAGAGCCAAAAGGAGACTAAACCTTCTGAAGAAGAAGAAATAAATATTTTTATTTCTCTTTTTCACTCTGCTCCACCGGAAATTCTCGACTGCGCAGACTCTGGCTGCACAATGGCGGCTAGAGAAACAGGGTTTTTTGGCTTCAAAAACGTAGAACGGTGACAGGCGGAAGCACGCTGTCCATTCTATATACAGTCAATGGTGCAGACAAACATCAGTCTCCTTGTTTCCTTTGGACTGAAAAGTGCACCCAAAAGCAGCCACATGTGGCATTATTATGTTTTTTTCCCTCCTCAAACCTAGTGACTTACGGCGACTAGTAGTGAGTAAACGGCCAAATCCAGATGCTCAGCTCCAAGCAACCAATCTACATCATCAACCCAGAATGCATTGCGGCAGTAAAACAATGGCTGCGCCCGAAGGATACAAACTGTGTTTTTAACTGTATTTTATTTTAAAGAAAAACCAATTTGTTATGTCTTTTAACAACAAATTCTAGTTTGAGACAAACATTTAAGCATATTCATGCCTGTTAGTCCTTACAGTTGGGGTTCCCTTTAAGGAGTTTAAGAACTGTCCATCCGAGCGAATCATTGTTTAACTAAAGGAACAAAAAGTTTCCTCTCTCACAAAAGCTGCCGACAAGTTAATTTTGACACAAAAGTGTTTTTTCAGCTCTGGTTTCTCGCGGCCAGGCTGCTGCACCTGAACGGAAAGTTCAGTCAACAAAACTTGTGCGTAAAAAGCACAGCTCTGTTTTCAGCTGAGGGACGCCATCATTGTTAGTGCGTGTAGTGTTGAGTTTACACAAGCTCCTTTATCGTCGACCTGGATCTCTGAAACTGATTCTGTGTCGTTCATTCCTAAAACTGCTGCACTTTATGGCAGAAAAAATGCTCTGATTTGTTGGTTTTGGTTAAATATCACCTTGAAGTAATAATGATAACTAACAAGGTTATGTTTGTATAAATATTGAAATGCATTTAATCCTCTGATGCATGAATCATGAAAGTTAGTGTCAGGATTTTTCCCACATGAGTGTTTTTTATTTGTCTTAAGGCATTAAAAAAAAGTTTTCCATTTTTTTTTCAAATATTTGTAACTGAGCATTCAACATAAAACAGTGTGAACTTAATGCAAATATAACTTTTTTTTGTTTGACTTCTTTTCTTTTTTTGTTAATTTCATGAATAACCTTTTTAATGTAATATATATATATATCCAAACTCAAAACTCATCTGTTTCACAATACCTACTGTTTTTAACTGCTCCCTATTGTCCCTTATTCTATTGCTTTTATGTTGTTGTTTTTAACTTTATTTTGTTTTTATGTGTTTTTCTTTTACCCTTTGTAAGGCGACCTTGGGTGTCCTGAAAGGCGCCGTGAAATAAAATGTATTATATATATATAATGTTGCTTATTGAAAGCCCCATAAAACTGAAAAAGAAAGAATTAAAGTGGTGGCTTCCAACCTTTTCTGACCCCCAACCCTATAAATACAGAGGAAGTTTGATGCCCTCCAGGCTGCAGCTGTTTCATCTGCCCATCAATGCTTTCCTGAGAAAAAAACAACATAAATGCAAGAGCGCTCCCCGGTGGTTAGTTTGAAAAGTAGAGAAGTAGAGTTCAGATTTTGTAGTAAGATATTACGACCACTAGAGGGCAGTGTTGGTCTTTGATGGTCTCCATTCTCTGTGTGTGTGTGTTTGAGTGTGTGTGTGCCTCTCCTTGTGCAGTCTGGTTCAGTGTGTTTAATATTTATACAAGACTCACACACACACATAAACACACCAAAACACACACACAGACACTTGGCAGACAGTAACAAGCAGAAATAGCCGCAGACTGACTGAAACTAACAGCAGAGTGTTTGTGTGCAGTTACATCATTTCTTTCACTTGGGAAAAAAAAAAGATTAAGAACAAACTAATAACAATAAGACAATTTTTTACTACAAATAAGACATAATGACTTCATTAGATTTCCGTTTTTGTAAACTCCGGTTGTAAATCCTGACACAAATATCAGATTCATTTACCTTGAACAGACGAACAGTTGAAAATGAATAAGTAGAAATTTGTAGTTTTATTGCATTTCTGTCACATTTGACCTTTTCATTCTAATTTAATAAAAGAACATTTCCTCCACCATGCATACTCTGCATCGTTCACTAAAATAAAGCCTCATTTTTCAAACAACCTTGATGAAATAAGGAGATGATTCAAATGTAAATGTGGAAAGAGTCACCACCTCCTTCTCATATCATTCTTTAAACATGAACGCAGGCTTCACCTTTCATTACCACTTCATCCCTCAGGGACTAAATTCATATGAAGCAAATCAAGTCTAGATACGGAGAAAAGGAAGTGCTATCTTCAGGCTTATTTTCTGATTTTCTGTGCCTTTAATGAAAATATAAGACAGTGGATAGAGTCAAATAAACTGGGAAATGACATACAGGGAATTCAATACATGAGACGTGCTAGGAGAAATGAGTTTTTCTTAGGTGTAAAGGTCATTTTTGGATGGTTCAGAGGTTAAGCACGAATCCCAGTGTTCACAATCTTCACATTTAAGAGATTAAGATAATAAACTTTTCGGACTAGTCGGTCAAAAGCAGAACAGAACCAAGTGTTGAGTCAATGTGACGTCTGCAAATTATCTAAATTTCACACCCTCTCTATCTGACCTGCTGCCTAACCTGACAATCTCTGTCTACACGCAGCTATCGGGAATCTTTAGAGCATTGATCGAGCTCTCCTTTCCTTACACTTCGCCCTGCACACCCAGAGAAACGAGAAACAAAAAAAACAGATACTTCTTCTTTCCAAGAGTTAGAGCAGTGGTTCCCAACCTTTTTCAACTCAGCGCCTATTTTTAAATCTCAAAAATGTTTACAGCCCTTATAAAGTACGGAGGATATAAAAAATGCTGCTTCACAACCCCATTTGTAATAACTGGTCAATAATGTAACAGATACTGAGCCCAAAACTAAACAACTTTTTCGGTACATAGATAGGCTTTATTGTCATTATTCATTTGTACAATGAAATTTCAAAGCTTCCCTTAAAGAGCAGCAACAATTTAAACAAGGAAGAGGAAACTTGCATGAGATAAAAAAGAAGAAATTTGCCATGTGCAGTTGTGTTGAGGGGATTGTTATGATTATAATGCACTGTTAAAAGGTCTCATACAAGTAAAAGGTCATTAAAAATACACATAAATATAAACATATGTCTAAAAATGACTATATATACAGAGTGTGCAATATATACGAACATGCATTTTGGCTTTTAATACATTCTTTTCTCGCATTTTCGGCGCGGTATTACATTTCTGGTTTTATTACATGATTTTTTATCACATATTGGGTCGTTGTTATGTTTATTTTGGGTTATGTTACCTATTTGGCACAAACATGCCTTCTTATTTATGTATATCTGAACATTTTTAATTTCTCAACTGACTTCATAACTGAGTTTTAACATTTGAAACATTATTCTGTATGCTTGTATCTCTATCTATGTATTGTATCTTGTATCTTTATATAATTATGTTCCGCTGAAATAATACTATTTTGGAAATGATTTGGCAGCCCACTTGCTACACCTTCATGGCCCACCAGGGGGCCGCGACTCACAGGTTGGGAACCACTTTGATACTGAATCCCTGCTGTTCTTTTTTTTTTACAATTGAGACAACTTTTTCCAGCACTTACTTCAAAGAAATGGTTTATAGAGCAATTATTATTGTACTTTGTGAGATTAAATCCCCTCATACTCGCGTAAACAGGTGTTTTTTTTCCTGAGAAGTTAGTTTCTCATTAGTTATTGGACGTTAAAAACCGCGATATAAGTTTCGTTTTACGATAGTTGACAGCTGCCATTCGTGAGTAGTTTTTATCGGGGATATAAGAAACTTAGGGAAAGAGCCAAAAGGAGACTAAACCTTCTGAAGAAGAAATAAATATTTCTATTTCTCTTTTTTACTTGGCTCCACCGGAAATTCTCTACTGCGCAGACTCTGGCTGCACAATGGCGGCTAGAGAAACGGGGTTTTTTGGCTTCAAAATCGTAGAACGGTGACAGGCGGAAGCACGCTGTCCATTCTATATACAGTCAATGGTCTAAAGCAGGGGTGTCCAAACTTTTTCCCAAACTTTTACTGTGAAAATGACCAAGGGCCAGCAGCTCTTACTGACAAATTTATAAACAGTGAAAGCAACAAATGAGTGCTCTGTTTGAGAACAATTTCTTTTTTTTATTTCTGAGAAAAAAAAAACCAAGCAAACAAAAAAAGGATCTTTAAATTTAGTCAAACATTCTTATGCTATTATTGCAGAGCGATGAGATCAAACCAAACATGGGAAAAAAAATGTCATTTTTTAAAGTAGGATCAGGACCTGGACTTTATCACCTTTGTTTGTAAAATAACTGTAAGAACAATTTAAACTGGGGCCGTATGAAAACAGACGGCGGGCCACAAATGGCCCCCGGGCCTTAGTTTGGACATCCCTGGTCTAAAACAATTTTGTCACAAAAAAGTGGGAATACAGGAGAGACTCCTTGCTTCTTTTTCTTTCCCCTCATTTGGACGTCCTCTCTCATCATCTCCATCTTTCTTCTCTGATCTCAGAGCGACAAGTATTTGTAAATGCGCTTTCATCTCTGAACAGAGAGGCTTTAGTTCCCGTGCAGCTCTGCAGAAAAGGAAGCAAATAACAACCCTCAAACCTGAGCAATAAGGAGATGTCATGTACACGTCATGTTTTTCTGTTTCTTCACTTTGAAACCGTCTTATAGTTTTAAAAGTGCACAGCAGTGATCGTCCAAAACACCGTCAGGGAGTACAAAGCGTACACTCATCGTGGGATTTCTGTCAGTGGGTGGTGTTACTCAGTGCTAAGTGGGTATTAGTGTTATTTTTAACACAGAAACTCCCACTAATCAGTGAGTACAGTTCTGTGTGTCACTTTAATCTCTGACATTTCTCCTACATGTGTCGAGTGATGCACTGGATCAGGCGGAAGTGAGAGCTATTAGGAACCACTGTTAAATCTGTCAGAGCTCTTAGGCAAAGGGTAATTTTCTCAAGTTTGACTTAAATATGAGAAATGAAGCTTAGCGTAAATTCAGTCAGGAAGACTGACTATGGGCTCACACCATCTCTCTTCATTCATTCACTCCCGCGCTTTCTCATCAGCTGACCAAAGTGGGCGTGTAAGCTTTTCTGTCGATCCAATCACATCTTCACAGCTGTCACTCATAAACCAATCAACTCAAAGCTGTCAAACTTTAAATGTGCCTTCTCTGCTCGTCAGTTGTTTTGCAGGCTCGCACAACGAACAGCGACCCCCCCTCCTCCCCAGGCTCCACCAATCTTCATCAGTCCGGTACTCAGCTTCAGCTCCTCAATCCTCAACAGGATCCAGCTCTTCAACCTCCAACAGGAACCAGCTCTCCAAAAGACTCTTTACCACCACCAGTGTCTAGACTCCATCGGGGGATTTTCATAATTCATCACATCATTGTTTCCCCTACACATTCATTTGCAACGTTCAATGGGGTCTAATTGCCAAAACTGTAATTGTGCGTCTGTATCATTAAATCTATTCACAATCTTTCTGAAGTCTAAGTCTTTCCTGATTGAAATAATTTAACCTTTTAAGACAGACCTGGGCAAACTAAGGCCAGGGGGCCACATCCGGCCCTTCGGCCACCCCTATCAGGCCCGCAGGGGGTCAATCATAGGTTAGAATTTAAATGAAAAAAAAAAAAAAAAAACAACAGTGATGCTTTTATTTTGAAAAGCGTGACGTTTCCATTATGTCTATATGGACGTACTTGACCACGTATGACCACCTCGGGACTTCATCCACATTCCAATGTGCTTGTTCCAGCCCAAGACAGACAGGTTTTTCTCACTGTCGGCCGGTATAATGAAGCTAAAAGTTTTATTATTTCTTTTTTTAAAAGATATTTTTTGGGCTTTTCTGCCTTTAATTGGATAGAGGAGGACAGTGGATAGAGCAGGAAAGGGGGAGAGAATGGGAAATGACGTGCGGGTAACAGGCCACAGGCGGGAATCCAACCCCAGGCATCTGCTCGAAGGCAAGCCTCATGATGCGCAGCCATATCCACAAGGCCAACTCTGTATTAGCTTCATCACTGTTCTTTTTTTTTTTTTTTTTCCAATTTCTGTGGTTACTCATCTTCAGTGTCTTTTCTTTTGAACAAAGAAGTTATATTCATCTGCATTATTAGGTGAAATCATAGACTGTATAATGAGTGGACGCAACGACGTTCGGCTCAAACTGAAGCCTCCAGCAGATGCCCCGCCCCCTGGTGTCTGGCTGCAGTATAGGTCATATGCCCCGCCCCCTGGTGTCTGGCTGCAGTATAGGTCATAAGCCCCGCCTCCCCATGTATTCCAGATATGAGCCGGGAAAACTTTAAAAAATTACGAAACCTCGTAGAAACGTTTCTCTCATCTTTACGCTAAGGTAGTATGATGATGTCATTTGGCTGCATGGTGTTCAGGTGTTTTTTTCTGAGAAGTTAGTTTCTCATTAGTTATTGGACGTTAAAAACTGCGATATAAGTTTGGTTTTACGATAGTTGACAGCTGCCGTTCGTGAGTAGTTTTTATTGGGGATATAAGAAACTTCAGGAAAGAGCCAAAAGGAGACTAAACCCTCTGAGGAAGAAGAAATAAATATTTTTATTTCTCTTTTTTACTTGGCTCCACTGGAAATTCTCTCCCGCGCAGACTCTGGCTGCACAATGGCGGCTAGAGAAACAGGGTTTTTTGGCTCCAAAATCGTAGAACGGTGACAGGCGGAAGCACGCTGTCCATTCTATATACAGTCAAAGGGTGAAATAAAATGACTTTTTTTATGTTGTGATTCTCTCCTTTTCTTAATTCATATAGAGACTTTGGCCCAATTCCAATTCCTTTCTTAACCCTCAATCTTAACCCTCAAACTTAACCCTCAATCTTAGTGGCCCTCAAAACCAAGTGTTCAGGTCTATCTTGTGACTTAGAAATGGGACACCCCTTAAATGCAAATGAAATTGTTGTGGACTGTCTGTCAGTTATTCCTTCGGTTAGCGTTATCAAAAAAATATCTGTATAAATAACACAACCACGGACATATTCAGCTGTCACAGCAAACCATAGTTTATTGAAAGGTAAACACCAGCTATAACTATCGTTACAAAACTCTGCGGCTACAGGAGATGACATTAACCCGGTCATCTTATACCATTATCGGCACAAGCATGTTATATAGGCTGTTATCTTGATAAATCAATTACATTACCACGGAGAAAAATGACCATTTTCAAACGTTTACTAACTTTAACGAAAGCAACATGGCTTGTCCGCACCGGACGCTATTGACAAAAGATCGTAAAATAAAAATAAATGTTATGCAACAACGAGGTACATAATCCATAAAATGGGTCTAAACTAAGATAATACAATGGTTTTCGTAATATTTATATCTCCATTAACAAAGAAAATACTATATTTGTAGCTCGCCTTCTCTGCCGCTTTGGACGCCATGTTTATTTACCGACAATACGCAATGCATTCTGGATGTCCCTTAATCCCAAGGGTGGTGTCGGTGAATCTCAGTATTGAGGGAGATACAGCCTCAGTCTTACCCCTCAACCTTAACTTTCTGAGAATCGGGACAGAACTTACACTTCGCGGGAGCGCGCATTTTGAGATTGAGGGTTAAGACAGGAATTGGAATTCACCCAATATCTCACAGATTTTTAAGTCAAGTCAAAAGCGTTTTTTTTTTTTTTTTTTTTTAAGAATGTGTTGAATTTTGTTGATGTTGATGACAATGATGTATCAGAAGAGTCAGATTTCCAGAGGTTGATTTTACTCAGCGGTTTACTCTGTGAAGTCTGCAGGATGTGTTTCCCGTTTGTTGCATATGCATGACTCTTTGCACAACCTCTTCTTTCATCTTGGCTCTGATGTCTTTGTTGCCCGTCGTGTCTCTGTTTGCTCTAAGCCTCATTAGTTCGCTGTTGTTCCCGGAGCTGTGCGCTCAATCATACTAGACTATACTTGATGTACGAGTCTAGTTCTCAACACTCCGTCCTTCTCTCGTCTTCTTTGTTTCGCTTCTTTCATTTGGTGAATAGACGGAGACAAAAAGCGTTCATACATTAACAAATCATCATCATCTAACAAAAGAGAACAGTGGACGCTGTTTTCACTGGTCAATCTAAAGGTCACAGAGACACATAAACACTCGTCACCCTGCGTTTAACTGTCACTGTCCTCCATCAAATGATCATAATCATCCAGGATAATTGAAGCTGTGCATTTCCAACAGCAGACCTCCTGACCTTTGCTCTGATGAAGCTGCTTTGACTGTTTGAAATGTTTTCCCTCCATGGACACACGACTTGATCTCGCTGATTGGAGGCAGTTTGTTAATTCTATGTTTTTTCCAGGGTCTCCGAGGTCCTTCTGAACTACAAACTGTCACTTAAAGGCCCAGTGCTGATTTTATAAGCCTTGAATTAGTCTCACTTTTTTATATTTTCCTGCTCATAGTCCACAATTTTAAATGAGATCTCCTCTCTTCTGGTTTTATTGTTTTTGCCAATCAAGGAAAACCATTTTATGAGTCAACTGAGGTCTCCACAAAAACTGCTCCCCCTGGTGGCTGGCTGCAGTATAGGTCAAAATCTCCCAATGTATTCCAGATGAGCGGTGGTAACACTTTAAAAAGTTATTACACCTTGTAGAAATGTTTCTCACATCCTTAAGATATGGTGATATGAAGATTTTTGATGATTTGGTTGCATTGTGTTCAAGTCCTATTTTTTCTCAGGAATTAGTTTTTTTATTAGTTATTAGACGTTAAAAACCGGGTTATAAGTTTCGTGTAACAATAATTGACAGCTGCTGTACATGTAATGTAAGAAACGTAGGGCAAGAGAGACAAAAAAGAGATTAACCCTCAAAAGTTTTCACACAGTCTCTCTGAGTGACGCTGACCAATCAGAAGGCTTCTTGCATCTTAAAGAGGAAGCCACGCCCACGAGAAACCATGAAGAACTGCAAACAAAACTTCATGAAACGCGAAAGCAAAATCTGGAAATGTAAATGCTAATCATGGAAACGTAAACGAATTTATGAGATGACAAGTTAGACCCGGAAAAAAAAAAAAAAAAAGTGGATTTAACAAGAAAAAAATTCAATCACAAATATATTTCATTTATTCATTGGTAAATTTTTATTCATCAATTCATTGGTATCAATTGGATTTTTCAAATCACAAACTGTACGAGGTTCTTATGCGAGTAAATGGATCTTTAAATATCTAATAAGTAAATTAGATAGATAAATATCTGTAAAACCCTAAATATATCTGGTAACATCTCACAAAAATTTTGAATTTGCATACACTTCAAAAAAAAACAAAAAAAAAAAAAACCCACTGAATTTAAGTTACGAAATGGTGAAGAAAAGACAAAAGTTGATGCATAAAATGGTTCAGAATGCGGGATCAGAAATATTTGGGCTTGAAATTTTTTTTATAACTGTCTTATAAACAAACATGATTAATTCCAGATTCCGAACCTGCCATAAAAAAACAACATATTTTTCCCAGGTTTGGTTTTATCTCATAGGTCTTTGATAATAACACTGTTTGACTAAACTTGGAGACAGTTTTTTGTTCGTTTGTTCGTGTTTTACAGAAACAACCGAAACAAAATAGTTATGAAATTAAGCACTCATTTGTTACTTTCACTGTTAATAAACATGTTAGTACAAGCCGTTGGCCCTTGGTCATTTTCCCAGCATGCAATACGGCCCTTTTGGAAAAAAGTTTGGACACCCCTGGTCTAGGATGTTTCACAAGTTCTGACTCAAGATCGACATAATGCATGAAACTTGATAAGTGATGTCAGCGTTTCCTGCCTGTTCAGTCATGTAACTTCAGACTTATTCTCACTGCATCCAAACATTTTAATTCAAACTCATTTCAGCCTCTAATGTAGTGTTTATAAAAACTCTGTCTGACAGTTTTTTCACACACAGGTGGAGAAGCAGATGTTGGCGTCGTCGTCTCCGTCCCTGTTGTGAGTTGTTGAGTTCATAAAGATGGACTGGGCTGTAAAAATCTGCAGTAAGTGGTGATAAAAGGACAAGTGCGTGCTGTAACATGACGACTGCAGCCCGTGTGTTCGTCTATTGATTTCAGTTCATGAAAGAGGAGCGATAAAGCGTCTGCGGCAGTCGGTCATAAAAAAAACAAATTCAATCACAGCTGCTTCTGTGCAGAGTCCCATTAAAGTTCATGAAATCATGTTCTCTGGCTTTAAAAGGAATGTGGACAACGTAGAAATCGCATTGAGCAGAGAGTAAAAGGAACATGAGCGTAATATTCCCTGACGAATGGCAGCCAGCCAACGGTCCAATGGGTGCAGATGTGTCAGCGTTTTTTCCTTTTTTCTCTCGTTTGTCGCAGTTTGATGAGCGTATTCTGCTTCCAGCTTCACAGAAATGGAGAAAAAAATCAATGACTTTCCTGAAGAACCATAAAGAGCTCTGGAACTTCAGGCTTTTCTCACTTGAAATAAACTCAGAAAGGTTTTTTTTTTAATCCTCCCCTCCCAGCATCTCCAAGTAAAAGAAGAAAAAGAAGTGTTTTTCACTTTTATTTAACGTGTAGCCAGTGTTGCCACAGTTACCTTGATAAAGTAATCAGATTACACCATGAAAAGTACATAAGTTCCTTTACTTTTGTAATCATTACTTATTTAAAAAGTAATTTAGTCAGATTACAGCCAATGTTTCAAGTTATATCCAGCAGGTGCTAACAATATGACAACCTCAAAGTGGCACGATTTGGTAAAATTGCAATTATAATAAAAAATGAGTCAACATAGGAACATGCAATGGAGAGCCCTTTCAGCCGCTTCGAAAAAAAGTGGTTACGTTGAGTTATATATTTTTTTCGCTTTCATACTTTTTGGCTTTAATAAGGTTAGAATTTTGAGATAAAGTCAAAATCTGAGATAAAAAGACACACTTATTAAATAGAAAGCCAAAATTTTAAGATGATAAGTCAAATTTTTTAGATAATAGAGTCAAATTCTGATCAAAAATCAGGGGGAAAAATAGTATAGGAGTGCACTGTGCAGAGAAGAACTGGCTGCACAATCAAGAGAAAGAGTAAAGCCCAATTCCAATTCCTTTCTTAACCCTCAATCTTAGTAGCCCTCAAAACCAAGTGTTAAGGTCTATCTTGTGACTTAGAAATGGGACACCCCTTAAATGCAAATGAAATTGTTGTGGACTGTCTGTCAGTTATTCCTTCGGTTAGCGTTATCAAAAAAATATCTGTATAAATAACACAACCACGGACATATTCAGCTGTCACAGCAAACCATAGTTTATTGAAAGGTAAACACCAGCTATAACTATCGTTACATAACTCTGCAGCTACAGGAGATGACATTAGCCCGGTCATCTTATACCATTATGGGCACAAGCATGTTATATAGGCTGTTATCTTGATAAAACAACTACATTACCACAGAGAAAAAGACCATTTTGTAACGTTTACTAACTTAAACGATAGCAACATGGCTTGTTCGCACCAGACGCTATTGACAAAAGATCGTAAAATAAAAATAAATGTTATGCAACAACGAGGTAAAATAATCCATAAAATGGGTCTAAACTAAGATAATACAATGGTTTTCGTAATATTTATATCTCCATTAACAAAGAAAATACTATATTTGTAGCTCGCCTTCTCTGCCGCTTTGGACGCCATGTTTATTTACTGAAAATACGCAATGCATTCTGGGTAGCCCTTGCTCCCAAGGGTGGTGTTGGAGAATCTCAGTATTGAGGGAGATACAGCCTCAGTCTTAACCCTCAACCTTAACATTCTGAGAATCAGGACAGAACTTACACTTCACGGGAGCGCGCATTTTGAGATTGAGGGTTAACATTGAGGGTTAAGACAGGAGTTGGAATTCACCCTAAGCAGCTTGATGCTCTTTTCAAGAGCTTTTTGATTGTGACCGTGGTGAAAATTGGCACTTTTCAAGCAACAAGTTGCTGCTTTGATGATTTTGATTTGTACTTGACTTTTAGCTGAAGATTCATGGTTGTAACTACAGCTCTTACAGGCTGAGTCACTTCTGCCTTAAAAATGAGTGAAATGTCCATCATGTAGACATCCATGGTGGTATAAATAGTGAGAGTTGATGTTAACGTGAACTAAAGTCGCCCCGTTGGCACCGAGAAGCAGAAAGATGGTGCAGAATTATTTTTGGAGTTGTAACTCTCTGTGTGTTTTTTCCTCCCTGTGACAGCTCGAGCCTTAACCCAGCTGAGTAAAGAGCGCAGGAAACTCTGACAAATTGTGCAAAGTGACGGCAGAAGATGAGAAGCAACAAGAGGCTGGGAAATGACAGACAGCTCGTGTCGGAGAAATCACAGGACGCCTCTCCGGGGAGTAATATTCCAGTCCTGAGTGAGTCACAGCCTCCGGGTGGAAACGTCCGCCAAACTGACATTAAACGGAGTCAAATGTGAGGGGAATCTGACAGGTGGCTGCTGTCGCTGTTCTTAACAGGGACATCTGATGAGTGGGACTTCAAAAACACTAAATTCAGACGGTAAATCTGGAGAATGTCAGCTTGTCACCTTTTTTTTTTAAACCTGAAAAGTTCAATATTTAAGTGTCTGATACATATTTTGGAGAACAGTCTCAAAATAAGACAAAAAATGCAGGAGAGGAGGATACTTGTATGCATAAATAAAAGAAGCAACAATAAAAAAAGACACCTGGATTAAGTCGTGAATACACCCATCATGATTTGTGTGATCATTTTCTGCTGCTTCTGTTTTTTATTTCTGAAGTTAAATATAATTACAGAGTTTCCGTGGACTCTCTGACACCTGATGGCTCTGTGATTTGATTACAAAGCCGCCCACATATCGGGCACCGAGCGTTCATTAGTTTATGAGATCAGTGCTGTGAAGCTTTATTAGAAAAGGCCACAGCAGGAACAGAGGGAGAGAGAAAGAAAGAGCAAATGTTGTCTCCATTGACTGAAGCTAACAGCCTTTTATCTCTTAGTGCACACTTTGATTTCTGCTCCTGACCTTCAGCGCTAATGTTCCTTTAAATCAATTTCATGATGCAGAGTTTGTTGGTTATTGACTGAAGTTGAAAGAAGGAGTCTTAATCGAGGTGTGTTCAATCAGCAAAACAACCAACCGAACTGACCAACCAACCAACACACAACAAAAATAGTCAGTAATCGGAACAACTGATCAGTTTACCAACCGTTCTACGATTTTGAAGCCAAAAAACCCCGTTTCTCTAGCCGCCATTGTGCAGCCAGAGTCTGCGCAGTAGAGAATTTCCGGTGGAGCCAAGTAAAAAAGAGAAATAAAAATATTTATTTCTTCTTCAGAAGGTTTAGTCTCCTTTTGGCTCTTTCCCGAAGTTTCTTATATCCCCGGTAAAAACTACTCACGAACGGCAGCTGTCAACTATCGTAAAATGAAACTTATATCGCAGTTTTTAACGTCCAATAACTAATGAGAAACTAACTTCTCAGAAAAAAAAAACACCCGAACACCATGCAGCCAGATGACATCGTCATACTACCTTAGCGTAAAGATGAGAGAAACGTTTCTACGAGGTATCGTAATTTTTTAAAGTTTTCCCGGCTCATATCTGGAATACATGGGGAGGCGGGGCTTATGACCTATACTGCAGCCAGACACCAGGGGGCAGGGCATCTGCTGGAGGCTTCAGTTTGAGCCGGACGTCGTTACATCCACTCATTATACAGTCTATGGTGGGGACATGAACCTGAACGTTGTTTGTGATCTGCCATTAAATGACAGAAGAAGAACCTGAAAACAACTTTTCTTTTCTCCTCCTGTTGGAAAACTTCTGCCTGTTAGTGTTTGGACATGTAGAGTTCTCAGTGTTGTTCTTAAAAAGGAATTGTGACATGTTTCTGTGATGAAAGTTGAAATTCTGTTTTGTAAAAGAAGCTATATCGATGTATGCTAACCGCTAGCATGTCAATGGGATTTCCCATATATTGTTAGCATCGAGCTAGAGCTATGTTTACTATGTTGTTTTTGGTACAATAGTAGATGTATAACATGTTAAATGTATTGAATATGGACTGAGTCAGAAAAAAGGAAAAAAAAGCACTTGGTAGAAGGGAGTCAGAAGTGAGGAGTGAGAGAAGAGAGGTGATAAAAAAAAAAGGATGAAACCTTGACTTAAGCTGCCTCAAAGGACCTGAGGGATGTTCATCAGTAAACCTGCAGATTTCCTGTTCATTCAGGCCAAAGAGCACGAGCTGCTTCATGAACTCAGAGGAAGATAATACAAACGGACCCAGGGGATTTTCTCTGTCAACAGAGGATCTCACACCAATAAAAAGGTTTTCTGTACAGATCCTTTTGGTAAAACTGGGACCAAGAATAATGGAAACTTCACCCCAAGACGAGCGAAAGACTTCAAATACTGGAAATCCTCAGATCTGAACCTGAACGTCTTCTTTCTGAGTAAACAAAGGAGGAGTGTGTTTGTGATCACAGTCCCAAAGCTCTCCTCTCTCCCTCTTTCTCTCGTTTAATGGCTGAACAGTGCTGACGCTGTCGTGAAGTCCTGCTCTCTGGTGACCAAAATGCTCCGTCATTACTTTTTCTGTTTGACCCCCGCTACCTCCAAGAGGACCTGGAGGGAATAAAACACCTGCACTCGACAAATAAAGGATGTGGAGAGAGTAACCGGGGAACGTTAAATGGTTTGGAATAAAAACTGATGTAAAGCTATGACTTCACCACAGAGTACTGACAAGAAAATAAATAAAATTCAAGTAGAAGTGGAGCAAAGACCAACTGTTGGGTCTTTTTTCACTGCGACATCTGCACATGTTAAATCTGTCAGCAGATAAATCCAAAATAACTGTGTGAAATTTTAACACTTGCACCAAATAAAAGGATTTATGACATCCAGGGATTTCATGTGTAAGTGTGTGTATATATGAATGTATATATGTCACGGCCAGGACTTCAATGCGTTGATTGCGATTAGATAATTACAAGGGATAGACTAATATGTTTTTTTCAGGACTGATACCGATACTGTTCAGTTCACTATTCATTGATTTACTCGTATACTGTTCTAAAATAATAATTATCGCTGTTCTTTGGTCAAATATATGCGATTCAAATGCGATACATTGATTATGAAAATGGATAAAAACATATTTCTGAGAGAAGAATTATGTTTTCTAACAGATTTCAGTAGTTGACCAACATTTCAAAGTTTTTAGGTTCATTATTTTTTAGTATTTTTAATTTGAGCACCCAAAAATGTCAGGTGGTGCAACCAAATATATGAAATAACATTTATATGTTCCTGTTATTTTGGCAAGTATCTCTCAAGTGTCTGTAGTGACTCATACATTTTCATTTTGTGTGTTTCATTTCTTTTATTTGTGAATAAGATAAATAATTTGATGTTAAAATAACATTTCACATTATTACATTGGTTGTACCACCTGACATGGAAATTGTTCCAGTCACCAATGAAGTGAAAAAACCTTTTTTATCAGTATTTCAGAGA
>RPOG01005371.1:22030-33068 GCA_008086565.1 Thalassoma bifasciatum | reverse complement strand
CAGTAATTTACTAAATATATCAAAATACCTGATAGTAAAATGCTGGCCAAATAGTTAAAAGTGGAATACAGTTGTTTAGTGTGTTGTGTTTCAATTTTAAAATAATAATAATTACTGAAGAAAATATTGTTATCTGCCTTTTGTTTTATCATTTACTAGATATTTCAGGTGACCCCATGTGGGGTCTGGACCCCAAGGTTGAGAAACACTGGTCTAATGGACTCCACAGTGTTGTTTCAATGACTCTGTTCTCTCAGCTGATGTTATTTTATGAATTCACTGTGTCGATTGTAATGATTGTGTCAATAAAGTTTTGATTCAAACTGAGTGTTTTGATTTGAATGAGGCATCTCCTCTATGACATCATAACCTTTGTCCTTCATGTCTTTGTTCCTGTTTCCATACAAACAGCACTAACAGCTGATATGATTATTTTGCTGCATTTTACCTTTAACATTCGGACTGGAAGTCGTAAACTGGAGACAGCTGCACAGTTATGGAGTTCATGACCCGTCTAATTAAAAGGAAGAAAGAAAAGACTCCCTCTTCCTCAGAAAGTCTTTCCAATGAGGAACAGGAGAGCACTGGGCCTGAAGAACAGAGCCAAACACAGACACACCAGGCTGAAGAAACGGTAACAGGGACCAACAGGGGGGTCCAGGTGTCTGTGGACTCTCAGTTCATGTGGGGGCGCTATAATCCACATGACTCTTCTGAAGACCAGAACAAAGAGTACGTTGGCGTCGCGGCACTGCATGACCAAGTGATCAGAAAGATGGCCAAGAAAGGTTTCAAGTTCACGGTCATGGCGGTCGGGGAGTCTGGTCTTGGGAAAACCACTCTGCTCAACAGTTTGTTCCTGACGGATCTAAACAAAGGCAGAAAGGTTCTCAGCGCAGCAGAGTGCGTGGAACAGACTGTCCAGATTGTCGAACACGACATAAACATCGTGGAGAAAGGCGTCAACGTGAAGCTTCGCGTAGTCGACACACCGGGATTCGGAGACGCCATCGACAACAGGAACAGCTGGAAGACTGTAGAAGAATACATCGACCGGCAGTTTGAGCAGTATTTCAGAGATGAAAGTGGGTTTAGCAGGAGAAACATTCAGGACAACACAGTCCACTGCTGCCTGTACTTCATCTCTCCGTACGGTCGCGGCCTTCGACCTCTGGATGTTGAGTGTATGAAAGCTTTGCACGAGAAAGTCAACATCATTCCTGTTGTTGCCAAAGCTGACAGCCTGACTCAGGAAGAGGTCAGAAGAAGGAAGAATCAGATCAGAGAGGAGATCCAACGTTACGGGATCAAGATCTACCGCTTTCCTGAGTGCGATTCAGAGGACGAAGAAGACTTCAAGAATCAGACCCAGATTCTGAAGGACAACATCCCGTTTGCTGTGATTGGCAGCAACGTGGAGGTGGAGAGTGACGGCCGCAGGTTCAGAGGTCGCATGTATCCCTGGGGAGCAGTTGAAGTGGAGAACCCGGCTTACTCTGACTTCCTGCTCCTGAAGAACATGCTAGTGAAGACGCACACGCTGGACCTGATCGAAGAGACCAAGGAGACGCACTATGAGAACTACAGAGCTCAGTGCATCAGAAACATGGCTCACAGGTCAGTACAGGAGAGGACACACGATCTGTTCGAGCTGTGTCAGGAGTCTTTTCAGGAAGATTTCCCTCTGCAGCCGACTGTTACAGACACAGAGAGGGAAAGACTCATCTCTGAGAGAGACGAGGAGCTGAGGAGGATGCAGGAGGTGCTGGAGAGGATTCAGGGACAGATGCGGCTCATAGAAGCAAAGAACAATGATTCTCCCAGTCCTCTCTGCAGGTTGGACACCAGCGAGGAAGAAAACCAAAAAGGTCCAACACTCGCCACAGGTTCTCCCAGATCAGCAGCGTCTTCTCAAGAAGAGAAGACAGTTAAGCGCTGCTAGTCCCCATTTATAGCCCCCGCCCCCACTGCCACCCCCCGAAAAACAGGAGAACAGTGTGATGTTCTCATCATAATTTTTCACTGACCACAGGTTTACTCCGGGATCGCTCCGGTTAGCCAAAGGTATCCTTTAGGATCTAACTTGAAAAAAAAAAAAAAACAGGTCAGTTATGTTCAAGTGTTAACTGTCCTCTCATTTTCTGGTCTTAATTAGGCACAAAAGAGTTTTCTCCTGCATTTATTGTGGATATAATAAACCTACAGCCCCCACAGTTACTTCTCTCTATCTCATACTTCTATTGGGACAACTCTTCTCTTATAACATGATGGAGAAGGTTTTGGCAAGTCCAATTTAAGACTTTTTAAGACCTTTTTAATGCCACTTTGAATGAATTTTAAGGTCAAATCATATAAATATGGTGGATAGTTTGGGGGTCTTGCTACATTACAACCAAATCATAGCGTGTGTGTCACTTAATGAGACACATTCAAGTTTACTTTTTGACTATTTATTGAACAAACAGTTGCTCATTGGTTAATATCTGTATGTAAAAGTGCAAACAGTGACCCATAGTTATAGATTGCCTTGATAGGATGCAGATGATTTATATCAGCAGCTTGTAAGACAGTTTTCACTCTTAATCTCCTTCGCATGAAGTCCTGCATTAACAAATCCTGCCCTGACAAATTAAGACCTTGGAGTGATTTAATTCAGAGCAGAATATAACATTTTAATGAATTTAAGACATTCTAAGGCCTTAGTGTTAAATACATGAATTTTAAGACGTTTTAAGGATGTGTAGGAACCCTGGAACAATTTTACTACAGTTACACTTAGGGAAATAGCTACGACGCTTTGAGTTGAAGTATCTGTATTATTTATTTAAAAAAAAACAACACTAACATTGTGCAGACTTGTCGCTGCCACCATCTTGCAGTTTTTCTCAACCTTGGGGTCATGACCCCAAGCGGGGCTGCCTGGAAATTCAAACAGGGTCCCTGTAAATGTCTAACACCTGATGAAAAAACATTTCCTGACAAAAACCTATATTTTTTCCTTTTAATATTATTCTTTTTAAAATTAAAATACAACACACGGCACTGTATCCTTTTAGGTACTTTAGTATTAACCTTCGGGGGTCAATGGACCCGCCCGCACGTCCAAATGACGTTACCGGTTTTAAGACGAAATAGGAGCAAGAAGCAGCCTTGCTGAATCAGGGTTTTAACTTATGTTGAAAGTGTAGATATAAAACTATTTGCCACTTTTTGAATTATGTTGATAAGTCAAGTAAATCCAGAGATATCATGAATAATAAATGCCCTACTTTTTTCCTTGACTATTGTGGCGTTCGGTGCAGCATGAGATGGTAAAAGTAGTGATCTGTCACATACACACACATACACACAGAGGCATAAAAACACGATACTATTTTCCTATTGGGGGGAAGTGCCCAACATCAACCAATTGCAAAAATTGTATGGTTGCTATGAGGGAGGGGAAGATTTTGAGTGACGGACGTGGTAGCGAAATAGCGAGCAATTGAGGCAGGTTTGTGAGATTTACTGTGTTTTGATTGATTGTCAGTGTTAAGTGCAGTGTGTTAAGTGTGTATTGTGGTGTGATCATAGTCTGAATAAAACATGGACGTAGTCTCCGTGACGTCACCCGTCTGTTACTGCAGCTCCGTTTTGAGGCTAAATGGCGGGCGCGGCCATATTGGAAATGGGACGAGTGACGAGTGCCCAAACTCACAGCTATTGGGCGCCTGTCAGTCACGTGATCTGAGCTGTGGCTCTAATTGGGTAAGCTCTCGATCCTAATATCTTCCAAACGGCCGAGTTAGAAAAAAATCCACCCCCCTCACAGTGTGAGCCGTTAGCGAAATTAGTGATCCAGACGGGAGACAGAGTTTGTACCAGGCTTTAAATACGATCATTTCGGCTCTGAAAACAGCCTTTTTGCCGTTCACTTGTACGTGACTTCCGGTGCTTCTGGAGCCAGCCTGAAGCGGTCACTAGAGGAACATCAGCTTTTTAGCACTTTCGTGTTGCCGCATTTTTTCAGACCGGAGGTTGCCGCTTGGTTTCAACTAGGTATCGTAATTTTTTAAAGTTTTCCCGGCTCATATCCGGAAGGTATGGGAGGGCGGGGCTTATGACCTATACTGCAGCCAGACACCAGGGTTTGGGGCATCTGCTGGAAGCTTCAGTTGGAGCCGAACGTTGTTACGTCCACTCATTATACAGTCTATGGGCGGTATACTGTACCAGGATGTCTTCTTTAAAGCGCTCATTCAAAACCAGTCACGGCTGGGTCAGGAAATAGATTCCCAAGAAATAAAGTTTCAAAATGTGCCAACTAAAATCAGTAGGAGATAAAACAGTTGATTTTTCTGCATGTTCAATTTTAGAAAGAAAACTGCTGTTAACGACTGCAGAGTTCACTCTGCAGAACGTGTGTGCGTGCATGTGCGTCTACGTCCAAAACACAGCGGTTGTTATGGGGATCGGATAGGTGCGTTTGATATAAAGCACTAGGACGTTTTCCACAACTGGTCCACAGACGCCAAATGACACCACTTAAACCGGGACAGAATGAACAGTTTTTTTTGTGTGACAGATGTAGAGATAGAGTCCTGTTTGTTCACCTGCACTAAATAAATCCGAGCACAAGCTAAATCCATTTTTCTTCCTTTTGTAGAAAAGGTGGAGTCAATGTCCTGTTACGTTCCTTTTTTTTGCATCCAGAAAAAACAAAAACAAAATTCTACTGCACCAACTCAATGAACAATCAATTTAGATTGAAAAAAACTTGTAGAAACAAGAAACATGACCTGAAAGATCTGCTCTCATTCATCACCTCCTATCATACACGTTGGATCAAAGCTTGAACAGAGAACGCCGTCCCCTGAGTAACGTCAAGTGATGTGGTGTTGAGAAAAAGAGTGTTTTGAACAGATGCACTGAAAACAGACACTTTTTGTCACATATAATTAAAAAAAAAAAAAATCAGTGATTGACTTATTCTATAGCCACGATCAGCCATGTTAACAACTACAAAAACCTGCCATATGCAATTTAACAATAAAATGCTAAAATTACTCAATACTAAAATACCTAATACCGAAATTCTGATTAAATGCGAACACATATAAAATACAGTTCAGTGTGTTATACTTTAATTTTGATAATAATAATAAAAGGGAAAAAATTATCAGTTGCCAACTCAGCGACTTTCTCACTAAATCTGGCAACTGTCCAGACCCCTTGGCGACTTTTTTATGTCAAAGGCGACTAGTGGCAAATCTAGCGACTTTTTCTGGTGTCATAGGTGACTTTTCTGGTGTTTGGCGACTAACGTGAAAGCATGTATCATTCTGCAGTCACCACCCTCATCGAGCAGTAGGTCCTGCAGTGAGCCCCTCCCTCGTCTCAAAGCATTCGCAGGCGGTCGGTCTCACCTCCTGCAGCAGTTGCAGCGGCAGTTAGAAGAGAGGAGACCGTGCGCGGTGAAAAAAAGTAGTACACAGGTGCACAGTACCTAGAAGATATTAGAGAGGCTGCCTGCTTTATGGCGCTCATTCAAAACCAGTCACAGCCGCACGCTGGGTCAGAAAATAGATTCACTAGAAATATGAAGTCTTGAAAACTACCTCAATTTTAAAAAAAAAAAAATCCTTTTCACGTATTGTTAAATTGTTCCTAAAAGAATCCCGGGGAAGAAACTCTGTAAAACAGTCTTTTTTTTTTTGTCTAATAATGCAGAGAAACATCACCTCTTTTTCTCCAAAGAAAATACACTGAAAATGAGTTAGAAATTAAAAAAAAATTAAAAAAAACAGATTAAAATTTTAAACAAGCTGAGCGAGACAGACATGAATTCAAAAGCCAATTTCTGCTGGTTTTAAATGTAGAAAATTAAAAACAGGATTTTTGAGGTTTTTTTCCCCATATTAAGTCAAGACTTTATAATAAAAAGTAGAAAGTTTTTACTTCTTCCTCTTTTTTTTTTTTTTTTCAATGACGAAATCTTGACTTCTCATAGTTTTGACTTCCCTCCAAAAATTATGACTTTTATCACTAATTTGGAATGACACTGAAAAATGAATCCAATAAAAAATCTTATTTGTAGTTCTCAACCAAGCGGCAACCTCCAGTCTGAAAAAATGAGACAACGCGGAAGTGCTAAAAAGCTGCTGTTCCTCTAGTGACCGCTTGAGGCTGGCTCCAGAAGCACCGGAAGTCACGTACAAGTGAAAGGGAAAAAGGCCGTTTTCAGAGCTGAAATGAGCGTATTTAAAGCCTGGTACAAACTCTGTCCCCCCATCAGAATCGCTAATTTCGCTTACAGCACCCACTATGAGGGGGGGTGAATTTTTTTCTAACTCTGCTGATTGGAAGATATTAGGACTAAGAGCCTGCCCAATCAGAGCAACAGTTCAGATCACGTGACTGACGGGCGCCCAATAGCTGTGAGTTTGGGCACTAGTCACTCATCCTATTTCCAATATGGCTGCGCCTGCCGTTTAGCCACAAAACGGAGCTGCAGTGACAGATGGGTGACATCATGACCCCAAGGTTGAGAAAAAGTGCAAGATGGTGGCAGCAACAAGTCTATACATTGTTATTGTTTTTTTGTTTTAAAACATAAATAAAAATAATACTGATACTTCAACTCAAAACCTTTTACATCTGTTTTCTTAAGTGTAACAATACTGTAGTAAAACATAAATCACACCATATGAGTAGCGTTGTAAAATTGTTCACCATCATGAAACAAGAGAAGAGTTGTCCCAGTAGAATAATGAGATATATAGAAGTAACTGTGGGGGCTGTAGCTTTATTACATGCATAACAAATGCACAAGAAAACTCTGTGTGCTGAATTAAGACAAAAAAACGAGAGGACAGTTAACACTTGAACTTGGCCTGACCTGTTGTGGTTTTTTTAAGTTAGATCCTAAAAGATACCTTTGGTGAACCGGAGCGATCCTGGAGTAAACCTGTGGTCAGTGAAATGGGTGGTGGGATGTGTGAATAAAATTATGACGAGAACGTTGCACTGTTCCCCTGAAGGGGACCACCAGAGTTCAACAGTCTCACAGCTTCAGGAAAGAAGCTGTTCCTCAGTCTGGTAGTCCTGCTCTTGATGCTCCGCAGCCTCCTGCCTGAGGGGAGAGGGACAAACAGAGCATGTGCGGGATGGGTGGGGTCTTTCATGATGCAGGAGGCCCGTTTCCTGCATCTGGAGGAGTAGATGTCTGTGGTAATTGAAAGACTGCATCCCACAGTCCTCTGTGCCGCTTTCACTACCCTCTGCAGAGCCTTCTTCTCTGCCACAGAGCAGCTGCCGTAGCGCGTCTCCTTGGTCTCTTCGATCAGGTCCAGCGTGTGCGTCTTTACCAACATGTTCTTCAGGAGCAGGAAGTCAGAGTAAGCCAGGTTCTCCACCTTAACCGCTCCCCAGGGATACATGCGACCTCTGAACCTGCGGCCGTCACTCTCCACCTCCACGTTGCTGCCAATCACAGCAAACGGGATGTTGTCCTTCAGAATCTGGGTCTGATTCTTGAAGTCTTCTTCATCCTCTGAATCGCACTCAGGAAAGCGGTAGATCTTGATCCCGTATCGTTGGATCTCCTCTCTGATCTGATTCTTCCTTCTTCTGACCTCTTCCTGAGTCAAGGATCAAGGAGTTTTATTCGTCATTCAACCCCTGTAAAACATGGGTGGGACGAAATTTGGTTACCCTGGTCCCGGAGCAAGCCCAATCATTGAAATGAGAATAAGAATAATAAATATATACAAATATACAATAAAAAAAGAGAATAAAAGAAGAACACAATCAACTAGCCTTTGTAACAAATAGACAGAATAAATAATAAACTGTGCAAAAATTGCAGTGTGCATTTGTCTGGGGGGGGGGGTCACAGTGTCAGGAAAGAAGCTGTTCCTCAGTCTGGTAGTCCTGCTCTTGATGCTGTAGTCCAGCTTTGGCAACAACAGGAATGATGTTGACTTTCTTGTGTAGCGCTCTCATACACTCAACATCCAGAGGTCGAAGGCCGCGACCGTACGGAGAGATGAAGTACAGGCAGCAGTGGACTGTGTTGTCCTGAATGTTTCTCCTGCTAAACCCACTTTCATCTCTGAAATACTGCTCAAACTGCCGGTCGATGTATTCTTCTACCATCTTCCAGCTGTTTGTGTTGTTGATGGCGTCTCCGAATCCTGGCGGGTCGACTACACGAAGCTTCACTTTAACGCCTTTCTCCACGATGTTTACGTCGTGTTCGATGATCTCAACAGTCTGTTTGACGCACTCTGCTGCGCTGGGAACCTTTCTGCCTTCGTTTAGATCCGACAGTTTAGTTTTATTACTGTTGGTGAAATGATATGAAAAAATTAAATGATTTGTATATTTTATTTGATAATCTTGATTGTAGACACCTTAAAGAAAAGTATCTCACATCCTTTCACTGCAGTGTATGAAGATAACACTGCCTGGCCAAAAAAAAAAGTCACCACCAAAAAAAAAAGGTCTTCAATTTGATCTCACTCATAGACTGTATAATAAGTGGACGTAACAGCGTTCGGCTCAAACTTGAAGCCTTCAGCAGATGCCCCGCCCCCTGGTGTCTGGCTGCAGTATAGGTCATAAGCCCCGCCTCCCCATGTATTCCAGATATGAGCCGGGAAAACTAACAAAAAATGACGATACCTCGTAGAAACGTTTCTCTCATCTTTACACTAAGGTAGTATGATGATGTCATTTGGCTGCATGGTGTTCAGGTGTTTTTTTTCTGAGAAGTTAGTTTCTCATTAGTTATTGGACGTTAAAAACCGCGATATAAGTTTCGTTTTACAATAGTTGACATCTGCTGTTCGTGAGTAGTTTTTACCGGGGATATAAGAAACTTTGGGAAAGAGAGCCAAAGTATTTAGTCGTTTCTGCATCAATCTCCTTAGATGTTTTCTCTGCTTGATGTCAATGATTTGACCCTTCTCAAACAGACTAACATCTTTTCCACGACCACGGGATGTGTCTTTAAGCATGGTTGTTTAGGAAATGAGAAGCAAGTCACTGCACCAGTTGGGGTTAAATAACTTGTTTCCAGCTGAAAGATAATCACGGATGGAGTAATTACCCAATAGGAGGCTCGTACCCATTTGCTTAGTTAAATCCAGGTGGCGACTTTTTTTTTGGTCAGGCAGTGTATTATTTGGCTACATTGTGTTCAAATCCTTTTTTTCTCAGAAGTTAGTTTTTTATTAGTTATTAGACGTTAACAACTGGGTTTTAAGTCATGTTGATACGTTTTTGTCGACTTCCTTTCTTGTGTAGTTTTCAGGAAAAGTAAGACACTTCAGGTAAAAGCCAAGAAGAGATTAAACTTTCAAAAGAAATGTGTGTATGTATATTTTCGCTTTTTTTTGTGACTGGACTCCACTCAGATTATCTATGGTCTCTAATGTGCAGACTGGCTGCACATTGGCTGCATCTATAACAGGGTTCTTACGGCTTCAAAACAAAGCAAAGGTAAAAAGTGGAGCCTTTTTCTGATACCACTTATAGTTATGGCATAAACTCAACAGTTTCAGACCATGATTTCATTAGAAATGTCTTCTAATGAACCTTTAAGGGCTGATGAGCCTCATGCCGTCAATACATTTCACAAAGCTTCACTCAAAAATGCCAAAAACACAATGAGAAAAATCTGCGTAATCATTTGTTAATATTCATATTTACATTCTCTATTATTATTATTTTTTATAATGTATTGTAAAAACAGAGTTGCCAGGATTAGAGCACAGTGACAACTGTATTTTACCTAAACAGGATATTTATCCCAAAGAGACAATTAAAGGCACAAAGAATACTGAATCAGGAAACAAAAAATAGGGGGGGGGGGATATCCTTGGGTACCAAAATACTCTAAGAAACTAAATTACTTCATAATAAAATGCTGAAAAATATTTTTAAAAACATAATAATAAGATACTAAAAATGCTAAAATACTGAATCCAGAAAAATAAAAAGAGAAAAACAAACTGCTTGGATTCGCAAACACTAAGATCCTTCATAATAAAATACTCAAAGTACTGAAATATTCATAATAAAATAATTAAAATACTAAAACATTAATAATAAAATACAAAAAATATTGAAATCACTTATAATTAAATGTTTAAATTGCTCAAACACTCAATAGTAGTATACTAAAAATACCAAAATACTTGATCGTAAAATGCTAACAAAATAGTTAAAAGTGGAATACAGTTGTTTAGTGTGTTGTGTTTGAATTTTAAAAAGATAATAATTTCTAAAGAAAATATTTTTATCTCCTTTTATTTTTTTAATGACTCTGTTCTCTCAGCTGATGTTGTTATTTTATGAATTCACTGTGTTGAAGTGATTGTAATGATTGTGTCAATAAAGTTTTGATTCAAACTGAGTGTTTTGATTTGAATGAGGCATCTCCTCTATGACATCACTGCTCACTGTCCTCTAGTCCAACACCTCAGTGATGCGACAGGGACAGACCAAGCAGGTGAGCACAGAGATTTCTTCATTTTAAAACCTGCAGCTCAAGCGACGTGTCGTGCAATTTGCGAGGACAAAACAAACTTTTGTTCAGGATGAACGCGAGCCCAAACGCTTCACCATCACCCACAGAGAGTGGGCCCTCAGATATTTGGCCCAAAATGGTGGGAGCTGGACTTCCAGTGGAGTCAGATGAGAGTCAGGAGATACAGTTAGCCCCTGTTGGCCCACTCATTGAGAGATTTTTTCAAACTCTGTCTCGAGAAGAGTGGGAACTGATGAGGTCAGGTCAGCCTGATGAAGCCACCAAACTTCAGTTAGCACAGCTGATTCTGGACATGATCGTTTTACTTTCTCAGTCCTTGCTTGAGAATCTGAGGAGAAAAGACATCGCTGTGCTGGATGATCACATTCGATACACTCTCGGGGACATCATCCCTCAAAGTTTTGCTCAGGCTCTGAACCTTTCTCACTCAGTTTCATGTTCCAGCTCCAGGGGCCTCACAGACTTGATTGTGAAGGAGGTTTCTGACAGTGTTCGCTCTTCCCT
>RPOG01005371.1:0-19158 GCA_008086565.1 Thalassoma bifasciatum | reverse complement strand
GTGCAGAGGAAGGCTGTAGCCCCCAAGAGGCTTAACAAAATGATCAAGCATGCGAGCAAAATGTTAAAAAAATTCACAAAGGGAATGAAAACCGCGTGCAAACGTCCAGGCAGTGCCAGAAAGCGACATAAATCCACCACTGTCGCAAAGGTGGAGTCGGATCATCAAGAGGAAACAGACAAATTTGAGATAATTGTTGTTGAGGATGATGGATGCCAGTTACACCCAAGCTCACATGGATCCAAAAACCTTTTCTCTACCTCGGAGGAGCCCGACAACGCCCTGGAAACAGCCACATTTAGAGTGGTGGAAGAAAGAATCAGAAAAGAGTTTGAAGAAATAAGTGAAGCTCTTGTGGAAGGCATGGAAGGAGCCACGCTTCAGGAAGAAGTCACGTTTCATGAAGAAGTCATGTTACTGAATGCAGAAGCTTCTACTGAAGTCCAAGCTATTGCTGAAGCTGCCACCGAGTCCATCATTGAGGAGGTGATAAGTCGGGAAGTTAGAGATGCTGGAAGCACGACGTGTAAAACGGAGAAGACGATGTTTTCTTTGAAAGAAGTCTTTAAAAACGTGCACACCTTCTTTGCAACACACTTTGCAAAACTGTCCATCCACTGCACGGCAGAAAAGCTGAGGAGGAAATACAGTCAGCCAACCAAAGTTGAGAGCGAAGAGTTGAAAAAGTCTCTGCGCGACAGTATCGACTCCCTGATCTCTACAATCTACATGGAGAATCTAGAGGACTTAACAAGAGCTTCTTCATTTCCAACGATGAGGGACTGGACTCAAAGTGAGCTGGTGTTCTCTGAAAACCTCATTGCGCTCTTACACGAGCACGCCACAGGTGGGATGATGCCCCAGTTGACCCCAGAGCCCCCATACTGCAGGGAAGTCCAGCTGAAACTTGTAGGAGACATACAGGCCAGCGTGTGNATCTGGGCTAAAGTTGAGGCTGGAGAATACAAAGTCACACCACAAAACTTCTGCAAGATCCAAAAGGACATTTTCAAAGACCTGGAGAAGAAGTTCAAAAGTGGAGCTCTGGGGCTGATTCTTCTAAACATGAACCATGAAGGCACCATCAACTACATCGTCAACGTCTTCCAGACCAGCATGCTACCCAAAAGGCCGAGCACTTGCTGCAGGTTCTTCAAAACCATTCGCCACTTCTTTTCCAGAAGTTAAGCCACTTAAGAGCCCCTTTCTACCCCCCCCCCCCCACCCCCCACCCCACTCGTCCCAACCGATTTATTAAGTAAGGTTTTCTCCGGGATTGCTCCGGTTTGCCCAAAGTATCCTTGACTCCTCCCATCCATTTTTCTGACCACACAGTTTTCTCCAGCATTTATTTTGAATGTAATAAAACTGAAACCCCTACAGTTGCTTCTCTCTTTCTCACACTTATATTGGAACAACACTTTTCTTGTATCATGATATATTTATATGTTTTTACAACAGTACTCATATATGGTGTGATTTATGTTTTACTATGGTATTGTTACACTTAAGAGAAAATCGATATACAAAGTTTTGAGTTGAAGTATCGGTATTAATTTAACAGAACAACACAAACAATGTTTGAACTTGATGCTGCCACCATCTTGCAGCCTTGGGGTCATGACCCCACATTGGGTCGCCTGGAAGTTCAAACAGGTTCCCTGTAAATGTATATACCTGATAAAAAGCATTTACTGTTGGAAGTATATTTTTTCTTCAATTATTGTTCTTTCTGAAATCAAAACACAACACACTGAATGGTATTCTCTGTTAGCATTTAATTAGCATTTCACTGTGAGGAATTTTAGTAATTTTAGCATTTTAAATTGCATATGGCAGGTTATTATCATTGTTATAAGTATTATTATTATTATTATTATTATTATTATTATTATTATAACCCTTTTAACCCTTAATAATAATAATAAAAATAATAATTTTTCTTTTTATTATTATTTTCATTTTACTGTGGTCATTTTACTGATCATGTATAGTTACCTTACATTATTATTACTGTAGTTGCTTTGATCCAATGACGCTGCATGAGCTTCTCTCAGACTACAGCTGTTGTTGAAGACTTCACTGTTGCATCACCAAATCCTTGAAAAGCGCCTCTATCCTCAACCAATCATCATCACTTGTGTGTCTGCCAGGTCAGTCACGAAGTAACACCCATCACTACTGTCGGTAACAGTAATGGCGTTGTAATGTCTGAAATGATCGCTAATTTGAGTACCCGTTACTAAAAGTAACGGCTCCAGTAACACAGGGTTCCTACACATCCTTACAAGTCTTAAAAATATTTAAATTCATGTATCTGAAACCAAGGCCTTAAAAAGTCTGAAATCCATTAAAATGTTATATTCTGGTCTTAAATAAATTGCTCAAAGGTTTTAAATTTGCCAGGGCAAGTAAACAAGTACAAAATAACCAAAATAACCAAAATAAAAAAACCGACCTGAAAAACTCCTCCTCCACGTCACCTATGACAGAATGTTCGACGACTATATTTAATAGACGTAGGATCGATCCGTCAGGAACTGAAACCCAGTGACAAACGTGAAAATGTAAGTCGGCAATTGGTTTCTCGTGACCCTTAGTGACATACAAGTAAGAACAGACAAAATGTAAACTTGAATTGGTCTCATTGAGTGACACAGATGCTATGATTTGGTTGTAATGCAGCAGGATCACCCAAACATGTACTATATTTGTTTTTGGTCTTAAATTTCATTCAAAGTGGCATTAAAAAAGGTATTAAAAAGTCTTAAATTTGACTCGCCAAAACCTGCAGGGACCCTGCAACAGCCTTAGTAACTGCCTTAATACCGGCCTCAGTAACTGCCTTAGTAACAGCCCCAGTAACTGCCATAGTAACGGCCTTAGTAATAGCCTTAGTAACTGCCTTAGTAACGGTCTCAGTAAAAGGCCTTAATACTGGCCTTAGTAACTGCCTTAGTAACAACCTTAGTGACTGCCTTAGTAACGGTCTCAGTAAAAGGCCTTAATACTGGCCTTAGTAACTGCCTTAGTAACGGTCTCAGTAAAAGGCCTTAATACTGGCCTTAGTAACTGCCTTAGTAACTGCCTTAGTAACAGCCTTAGTAACAGTTTCAGTGAAAGGCATTAATACCAGCCCTAGTAACGGATATAAGTAATGGCCATGGTAACTGCCTTCGTAACAGTTTCAGTAAAAGGCCTTAATACTGGCCTTAGTCACCATCCTCAACGAGCAGTAGGTCCTGCAGTGAGCCCCTCCTTGTCTCAAAGCATTCGCAGGCGGTCAGTCTCACCTCCTGCAGCAGTCACAGCTGCATTTAGAAGAGAGGAGACTGTGCGCGGTGAAAAAAAGTAGAACACAGGTGCACAGTACCTAGAAGATATTAGAGCGGCTGCCTGCTTTAAAGCGCTCATTCAAAACCAGTCACAGCCGCACATTGGGTCAAAAAAAAGATTCACTAGAAATATGAAGTCTTAAAAACTACCTTGACTTTTTTAAAAATCCTTTTAACATATTCACAATTGTTCCTATAAGAGCCCGGGGAAGAAACTCTGTAAAACAGTGTTTTTTTTTTGTTTTTTTTTTTGTCTAATAATGCAGAGAAACATCACCTCTTTTTCTCCAAAGAAAATACACTGAAAATGAGTTAGAAATTAAAAAAAATAAAAAACATTAAAATTTTAAACAAGCTGAGCGAGACAGACATGAATTTAAAAGCCAATTTCTGCTGGTTTAAAATGTTGAAAATTACAAACAGGATTTTTGAGTTTTTTTTCCCCATATTAAGTCAAGACTTTATAATAAAAAGTTGAAATCATCAAGTTTTTACTTCTTCTACTTTTCTTTTTTTTTTTATTTAAGAAATCTCAACTTCTCATAGTTTTGACTTCTCTCCAAAAATTATGACTTTTATCACTAATTTGGAATGACACTGAAAAATGAATCCAATAAAAATCTTATTTGTAGTTCTCAACCAAGCGGTAACCTCCGGTCTGAAAAAATGAGACAACATGGAAGTGCTAAAAAGCTGCTGTTCCTCTAGTGACCGCTTGAGGCTGGCTCCGTAAGTACCGGAAGTCACGTACAAGTGAAAGGGGAAAAAGACCGTTTTCAGAGCTGAAATGAGCGTATTTAAAGCCTGGTACAAACTCTGTCTCCCGTCTGGATCGCTAATTTCGCTTACAGCACACACTATGAGGGGGGTGAATTTTTTTCTTACTCGGCCGTTTGGAAGATATTAGGACTAAGAGCTTACCCAATCAGAGCCACAGCTCAGATCACGTGACTGACGGGCGCCCAATAGCTGTGAGTTTGGGCACTCGTCACTCATCCTATTTCCAATATGGCTGTGCCCGCCGTTTAGCCTCAAAACGGAGCTGCAGTGACAGATGGGTGACATCATGGAGATTACGTCCATGTTTTGTACAGTCTATGGTATCAACAGAGCCTTGGAGCTCTGGTGTTGGCTCCAGTGTCTTACGTTTCTCAGGTGGTGGTCCTTGACTTTCTGGTGACTGACCCTTAACCCTGTCCAGGCAGGCGTTGCAGATTTGCAACATGAGTTCAAAGATCTATATCTCATCAACATGATAAATAGTTTGTTTAAAAACTTGTTGAAATATTTAAAAAAAAACATATTCTACCAACTTGAGGATTGTCATATCACTACAGTCATGTGAGGTTGTGTTTTAGCCTTTTTGAAAATGTCTGCTTTCATGAAATTATCTACTCACATGTTTTCAGAGAAATCATTGTTTGACTCTCAAGAGGTTGCAGTAAGAATAACACATAAATAAGTACTCTTTTATCTAAAATAAGTGTTTTCTGAATGAAACTAGTGCATATTTGCTTAAAAAAAAAAAAAAAAAAAAAAAAAAAAAAAACCTTGAGTAAATAAAGTATTTTTTCAAAACTGCCCAGTGTGTCAAACGTGATACAAGACTTTTATCACTAATTTGGAATGACACTGTAAAATGAATCCAATGAAAATCTAATGTGTAGATCTAAACATTTAGGACATTTATTATACACTTTTTGTCTCTTCTAGAACATTATTCCTTTCTCCTACAGCGTTCCTTACAGTAACATACCAATGACTGATTATTATCATCTTGCAACTTTTGGGACAGCCAATAGCTACTTTCCTTACTGAGGAGCTGGCAACACTGAAATTTATATATATTTGTCAGGTTTTTTTTTTTTTTTTTTTTTTTTTTTTTTTTTTTTTTTTTTTTTTTTTTATCTGCTACTAGACATTTACAGGGAGCCTGTTTGAATTTCCAGTTGATCCCAAGTGGGGTCATGACCCCAAGGTTGAGAAAAAGTGCAAGATGGTGGCAGCAACAAGTCTATACATTGTTATTGTTTTTTTTGTTTAAAAACATAAATAAAAATAATACTGATACTTCAACTCAAAACCTTTCACATCTGTTTCCTTAAGTGTAACAATACTGTAGTAAAACATAAATCACACCATATGAGTAGCGTTGTAAAATTGTTCACCATCATGAAACAAGAGAGGAGTTGTCCCAGTAGAAGAATGAGATATATAGAAGTAACTGTGGGGGCTGTAGCTTTATTACATGCATAACAAATGCACAAGAAAACTCTGTGTGCTGAATTAAGACAAAAAAACGAGAGGACAGTTAACACTTGAACTTGGCCTGACCTGTTGTGTTTTTTTAAGTTAGATCCTAAAGGATACCTTTGGTGAACCGGAGCGATCCTGGAGTAAACCTGTGGTCAGTGAAGACCCACCACCCTACACACTTATTTTAATACTGCTCTTGCAACGTGACAAGGGGACTTCCCCTGGTGGTCTCAAGTTGTCAGAGTGTCGAAGTCCTTTCTTCGACAAGGAGTCAGACCATCAGGACGAGAACTACGAGGCGTCGGAGGACGGACTCCCCTCTCCCTGTTTGTCTCGTACACGCCCTACCCACCCCAGAAACATGATGCAGGAGGCCCGTTTCCTGCATCTGGAGGAGTAGATGTCTGTGGTAATTGAAAGACTGCATCCCACAGTCCTTTGTGCCGCTTTCACTACCCTCTGCAGAGCCTTCTTCTCTGCCACAGAGCAGCTGCCGTAGTGCGTCTCCTTGGTCTCTTCAATCAGGTTCAGCGTGTGCGTCTTCACCAACATGTTCTTCAGGAGCAGGAAGTCAGAGTAAGCCAGGTTCTCCACCTTAACCGCTCCCCAGGGATACATGCGACCTCTGAACCTGCGGCCGTCACTCTCCACCTCCACGTTGCTGCCAATCACAGCAAACGGGATGTTGTCCTTCAGAATCTGGGTCTGATTCTTGAAGTCTTCTTCATCCTCTGAATCGCACTCAGGAAAGCGGTAGATCTTGATCCCGTATCATTGGATCTTCTCTCTGATCTGATTCTTCCTTCTTCTGACCTCTTCCTGAGTCAAGGATCAAGGAGTTTTATTCGTCATTCAACCCATGTAAAACATGGGTGGGACGAAATTTGGTTACCCTGGTCCCGGAGCAAGCCCAATCGTAGAAATGAGAATAAGAATAATAAATATATACAAATAAACAATAAAAAAAGAGAATAAAAGAAGAACACAATCAACTAGCCTTTGTAACAAATAGACAGAATAAATAATAAACTGTGCAAAAATTGCAGTGTGCATTTGTCTGGGGGGGGGGGTCACAGTGTCAGGAAAGAAGCTGTTCCTCAGTCTGGTAGTCCTGCTCTTGATGCTGTAGTCCAGCTTTGGCAACAACAGGAATGATGTTGACTTTCTCGTGTAGCGCTCTCATATACTCCACGTCCAGAGGTCGAAGGCCGCGACCGTACGGAGAGATGAAGTACAGGCAGCAGTGGACTGTGTGGTCCTGAATGTTTCTCCTGCTAAACCCACTTTCATCTCTGAAATACTGCTCAAACTGCCGGTCGATGTATTCTTCTACCATCTTCCAGCTGTTCGTGCTGTCGATGGCGTCTCCGAATCCTGGCGGGTCGACTACACGAAGCTTCACTTTAACTCCTTTCTCCACGATGTTTACGTCGTGTCCGACGATCTCGACAGTCTGTTCCACGCACTCTGCTGCGCTGGGAACCTTTCTGCCTTTGTTTAGATGCGACAGTTTAGTTTTATTACTGTTGGTGAAATGATATGAAAAAATTAAATGATTTGTACATTTCACAAAGCTTCACTCAAAAATGCCAAAAACACAATGAGAAAAATCTGCATATTCATTTGTTAATATTCATATTTACATTCTCTATTATTATTTTTTTTTATAATGTATTGTAAAAACAGAGTTGCCAGGATTAGAGCACAGTGACAACTGTATTTTACCTAAACAGGATATTTATCCCAAAGAGACAATTAAAGGCACAAAGAATACTGAATCAGGAAACAAAAAATAGGGGGGAAAAAAAAAATCCTTGGGTACCAAAATACTCTAAGAAACTACATTACTTCATAATAAAATGCTGAAAAATATTTTTAAAAACTTAATAATAAGATACTTAAAATGCTAAAATACTGGATCCAGAAAAATAAAAAGAGAAAAACAAACTGCTTGGATTCCCAAACACTAAGATCCTTCATAATGAAATACTCAAAGTACTGAAATATTCTTAATTAAATAATTAAAATACTAAAACATTAATAATAAAATACCAAAAATATTGAAATCACTTATAATTAAATGTTTAAATTGCTCAAACACTCAATAGTAGTATACTAAAAATACCAAAATACTTGATAGTAAAATGCTAACAAAATAGTTAAAAGTGGAATACAGTTGTTTAGTGTGTTGTGTTTGAATTTTAAAAAGATAATAATTTCTAAAGAAAATATTTTTATCTCCTTTTATTTTTTTAATGACTCTGTTCTCTCAGCTGATGTTGTTATTTTATGAATTCGCTGTGTTGAAGTGATTGTAATGATTGTGTCAATAAAGTTTTGATTCAAACTGAGTGTTTTGATTTGAATGAGGCATCTCCTCTATGACATCACTGCTCACCCAGGAGATCAGGTTGTGGAGTCACTACGCTGTCCCTGTCTGGTTCGTCCACTCGTGTCTCTAAAGAAGTAAAATTTTGGACGTCGAGTTCGCTGCACAGCACGTTAAACGCTCCTGTTTTGTTTGAAAACAAGTCCTACTTGCGCTCGGGTTTGCGAAGTGGTAGTGGGTGTCTCTCACCCGGGAGTCTATAAACCGGGAAAATGGTGGGAGCTGGACTTGGTCACCTCAGTCTACTCTCAGTCCTCTATGTCAATCGGGGACAACCGGGTGAGTAACTCTCTAAAAAAGTTTGAGACAGAGCTCTTCTCACCCTTGACTACTCCAGTCCAGTCGGACTACTTCGGTGGTTTGAAGTCAATCGTGTCGACTTTCTGGACATGATCGTTTTACTTTCTCAGTCCTTGCTTGAGAATCTGAAGAGAAAAGACGAGCGACACGACCTACTAGTGTAAGCTATGTGAGAGCCCCTGTAGTAGGGAGTTTCAAAACGAGTCCGAGACTTGGAAAGAGTGAGTCAAAGTACAAGGTCGAGGTCCCCGGAGTGTCTGAACTAACACTTCCTCCAAAGACTGTCACAAGCGAGAAGGGAACTTCGTCCTTGGTTGTACGGCCACGTCTCCTTCCGACAAGCCCCCAAGAGGCTTAACAAAATGATCAAGCATGCGAGCAAAATGTTAAAAAAATTCACAAAGGGAATGAAAACCGCGTGCAAACGTCCAGGCAGTGCCAGAAAGCGACATAAATCCACCACTGTCGCAAAGGTGGAGTCGGATCATCAAGAGGAAACAGACAAATTTGAGATAATTGTTGTTGAGGCTGATGGATGCCAGTTACACCCAAGCTCACATGGATCCAAAAACCTTTTCTCTACCTCAGAGGAGCCCGACAACGCCCTGGAAACAGCCACATTTAGAGTGGTGGAAGAAAGAATCAGAAAAGAGTTTGAAGAAATAAGTGAAGCTCTTGTGGAAGGCATGGAAGGAGCCACGCTTCAGGAAGAAGTCACGTTTCATGAAGAAATCATGTTACTGAATGCGGAAGCTTCTACTGAAGTCCAAGCTATTGCTGAAGCTGCCACCGAGTCCATCATTGAGGAGGTGATAAGTCGGGAAGTTAGAGATGCTGGAAGCACGACGTGTATTTGCCTCTTCTGCTACAAAAGAAACTTTCTTCAGAAATTTTTGCACGTGTGGAAGAAACGTTGCGTGAAACGTTTTGACAGGTAGGTGACGTGCCCAGAAACGCTGAGGAGGAAATACAGTCAGCCAACCAAAGTTGAGAGCGAAGAGTTGAAAAAGTCTCTGCGCGACAGTATCGACTCCCTGATCTCTACAATCTATATGGAGAATCTAGAGGACTTAACAAGAGCTTCTTCATTTCCAACGATGAGGGACTGGACTCAAAGCGAACTGGTGTTCTCTGAAAATCTCATTGCGCTCTTACACGAGCACACCACAGGTGGGATGATGCCCCAGTTGACCCCAGAGCCCCCATACTGCAGGGAAGTCCAGCTGAAACTTGTAGGAGACATACAGGCCAGCGTGTGGCGTTTTCTGAGCCTGATGAGGTGGTGGCTTAATTTCCAGGCCAGGACCCACAGCGACAGGGTGGTGCAGGCTTTGTCAGAGAGCGAGCATTTGACCACACTGGCCACCAAGAGCTGGTGTGTGGCCAAGCTCACTCTGGATGACAAAGCCAACGCAGAATTCAAAGCANGCTCTGCAGCAGAGACCATAGTCAGCCAACTGTATTCAAACATCTGGGCTAAAGTTGAGGCTGGAGAATACAAAGTCACACCACAAAACTTCAGCAAGATCCAAAAGGACATTTTCAAAGACCTGGAGAAGAAGTTCAAAAGTGGAGCTCTGGGGCTGATTCTTCTAAACATGAACCATGAAGGCACCATCAACTACATCGTCAACGTCTTCCAGACCAGCATGCTACCCAAAAGGCCGAGCACTTGCTGCAGGTTCTTCAAAACCATTCGCCACTTCTTTTCCAGAAGTTAAGCCACTTAAGAGCCCCTTTCTACCCCCCCACCCCACTCGTCCCAACCGATTTATTAAGTAAGGTTTTCTCCGGGATTGCTCCGGTTTGCCCAAAGTATCCTTGACTCCTCCCACCCATTTTTCTGACCACACAGTTTTCTCCAGCATTTATTTTGAATGTAATAAAACTGAAACCCCTACAGTTGCTTCTCTCTTTCTCACACTTATATTGGAACAATACTTTTCTTGTATCATGATATATTTATATGTTTTTACAACAGTACTCATATATGGTGTGATTTATGTTTTACTATGGTATTGTTACACTTAAGAGAAAATAGATATACAAAGTTTTGAGTTGAAGTATCGGTATTTTTTTAACAGAACAACACAAACAATGTTTGAACTTGATGTTGCCACCATCTTGCAGCCTTGGGGTCATGACCCCACATTGGGTCGCCTGGAAGTTCAAACAGGTTCCCTGTAAATGTATATACCTGATAAAAAGCATTTACTGTTGGAAGTATATTTTTTCTTCAATTATTGTTCTTTCTGAAATCAAAACACAACACACTGAATGGTATTCTCTGTGTTAGCATTTAATTAGCATTTTACTGTGAGGAATTTTAGTAATTTTAGCATTTTAAATTGCATATGGCAGGTTATCATTGTTATAAGTATTATAATTATTATTATTATTACCCTTTTAACCCTTAATAATAATAATAATAATAATAATAATAATAATAATAATAATTTATTTTATGTTATTTCTTTTTATTATTATTTTCATTTTACTGTGGTCATTTTACTGATCATGTGTACATCTTACATTATTGTTATTACTGTAGTTGCTTTGATCCAATGACGCTGCATGAGCTCCTCTCAGACTACAGCTGTTGTTGAAGACTTCACTGTAGCATCACCAAATCCTTGAAAAGCGCCTCTATCCTCAACCAATCATCATCACTTATGTGTCTGCCAGGTCATACACGAAGTAACACCCATCACTACTGTCGGTAACAGTAATGGCGTTGTAATGTCTGAAATGATCTCTAATTTGAGTACCTGTTACTAAAAGTAACAGCTCCAGTAACACAGGGTTCCTACACATCCTTACAAGTATTAAAAAGACTAAAATTCATGTATCTGAAACCAAGGCCTTAAAAAGTCTGAAATCCATTAAAATGTTATATTCTGGTCTTAAATAAATTGCTCAAAGGTTTTAAATTTGCCAGGGCAGGATTTGTTCATGTTTTATTGGTTTTATTTTTTTGGCTGGACTTTTTGAGGAGGAGGTGCAGTGGATACTGTCTTACAAGCTGCTGATATAAATTATCTGCATCCTAGCTAGGCAGTCCTTGACTTTGGGTCACTGTTTGCACTTTTACATTCAGCCGTTAACCAAAGAGCACTGGGAATCACTGTATGTTCAAAGAACAGACAAAATGTAAACTTGAATTGGTCTCATTGAGTGACACAGATGCTATGATTTGGTTGTAATGCAGCAGGATCACCCAAACATTTACTATATTTATGTATTTTTGGTCTTGAATTTCATTCAAAGTGGCATTAAAAAAGGTATTAAAAAGTCTTAAATTTGACTCGCCAAAACCTGCAGGGACCCTGCAACAACCTTAGTAACTGCCTTAGTAAAAGGCCTTAATACCGGCCTCAGTAACTGCCTTAGTAACAGCCTTAGTGACTGCCTTAGTAACGGTCTCAGTAAAAGGCCTTAATACTGGCCTTAGTAACGACCTTAGTAACAACCTTAGTGACTGCCTTAGTAACGGTCTCAGTAAAAGGCCTTAATACTGGCCTTAGTAACGACCTTAGTAACAACCTTAGTGACTGCCTTAGTAACGGTCTCAGTAAAAGGCCTAAATACTGGCCTTAGTAACAGCCTTAGTAACTGCCTTAGTAACAGTTTTAGTGAAAGGCCTTAATACTGGCCTTAGTCACCATCCTCAACGAGCAGTAGGTCCTGCAGTGAGCCCCTCCTTGTCTCAAAGCATTCGCAGGCGGTCAGTCTCACCTCCTGCAGCAGTCGCAGCTGCAGTTAGAAGAGAGGAGACCGTGCGTGGTGAAAAAAAGTAGTACACAGGTGCACAGTATCTAGAAGATATTAGAGCAGCTGCCTGCTTTAAAGCGCTCATTCAAAACCAGTCACAGCCGCACGCTGGGTCAGAAAATAGATTCACTAGAAATATGAAGTCTTGGGGCACAGATGGCCTAGTGGATATGGCCGCGCACCATGAGGCTTGCCCTCGAGCGGGTGGCCCGGGTTCAATTCCCGCCTATGGCCTGTTTCCCGCATGTCACTCCCCACTCTCTCACCCCATTTCCTGCTCTATCCACTGTCCTCCCCTATCCGATTAAAGGCAGAAAAGCCCAAAAAATATCTTTAAAAAAAAAAAAAAAATATGAAGTCTTGAAAACTACCTTGACTTTTTTAAAAATCCTTTTAACGTATTCACAATTGTTCCTATAAGAGCCCGGGGAAGATACTCTGCAAAACAGTGTTTTGTTTTTTTTTTGTCTAATAATGCAGAGAAACATCACCTCTTTTTCTCCAAAGAAAATACACTGAAAATGAGTTAGAAATAAAAACAAAATAAAAAACATTAAAATTTTAAACAAACTGAGCGAGACAGAGATGAATTTAAAAGCCGATTTCTGCTGGTTTAAAATGTAGAAAATCAAAAACAGGATTTTTGAGGTTTTTTTCCCAATATTAAGTCAAGACTTTATAATAAAAAGTTGAAATTATCAAGTTTTTACTTCTTCTTCTTTTCTTTTTTTTTAAATTAAGAAATCTCAACTTCTCATAGTTTTGACTTCTCCAAAAATTATGACTTTTATCACTAATTTGGAATGACACTGAAAAATGAATCCAATAAAAATCTTATTTGTAGTTCTCAACCAAACGGCAACCTCCGGTCTGAAAAAATGAGACAACGCGGAAGTGCGAAAAAGCTGCTGTTCCTCTAGTGACCGCTTGAGGCTGGCTCCAGAAGCACCGGAAGTCACGTACAAGTGAAAGGGAAAAAGGCCGTTTTCAGAGCTGAAATGAGCGTATTTAAAGCCTGGTACAAACTCTGTATCCCGTCTGGATCACTAATTTCGCTTACGGCTCACACTATGAGGGGGGTGAATTTTTTTCTAACTCGGCCGTTTGGAAGATATTAGGACTAAGAGCTTACCCAATCAGAGCCACAGCTCAGATCACGTGACTGACGGGCGCCCAATAGCTGTGAGTTTGGGCACTCGTCACTCATCCTATTTCCAATATGTCTGCGCCTGCCGTTTAGCCTCAAAACGGAGCTGCAGTGACAGATGGGTGACATCATGGAGATTACGTCCATGTTTTGTACAGTCTATGGTATCAACAGAGCCTTGGAGCTCTGGTGTTGGCTCCAGTGTGTTACGTTTCTCAGGTGGTGGTCCTTGACTTTCTGGTGATTGACCCTTAACCCTGTCCAGGCAGGCGTTGCAGATTTGCAACATGAGTTCAAAGATCTGTATCTCATCAACATGATAAATAGTTTGTTTAAAAACTTGTTAAAATATTTAAAAAAAAACATATTCTACCAACTTGAGGATTGTCATATCACTACAGTCAGGTGAGGTTGTGTTTTAGCCTTTTTGAAAATGTCTGCTTTCATGAAATTATCTACTCACATGTTTTCAGAGAAATCATTGTTTGATTCTCAAGAGGTTGCAGTAAGAATAACACATAAATAAGTACTCTTTTATCTAAAATAAGTGTTTTCTGAATGAAACTAGTGCATATTTGCTAAAAAAAAAAAAAAAAAAAAAAAAACCTTGAGTAAATAGATAAAATATTTTTTCAAAACTGCCCAGTGTGTCAAACGTGAATCAAGACTTTTATCACTAATTTGGAATGACATTGTGAAATGAATCCAATGAAAATCTAATGTGTAGATCTAAACATTTAGGACGTTTATTATACACTTTTGGTCTCTTCTAGGACATTATTCCTTTCTCTTACAGCTTTCCTTACAATCACATTCCAATGCCTGTTTATGCAAATTAGGTGATGACATCATCTTGCGACTTTTGGGACAGCCAATAGCTACTTTCCTTACTGAGGAGTTGGCAACACTGAAATGTATATATATTTGTCAGGAAATGTTTTTTTTTTTTTTTTTTTTTTAATCAGCTACTAGACATTTACAGGGAGCCTGTTTGAATTTCCAGTTGATCCCATGTGGGGTCATGACCCCAAGGTTGAGGAAAAACTGCAAGATGGTGGCAGCAACAAGTCTATACATTATTATTGTTTTTTGTTTAAAAACATAAATAAAAATAATACTGATACTTCAACTCAAAACCTCTCACATCTGTTTTCTTAAGTGTAACAATACCGTAGTAAAACAGAAATCACACCATATGAGTAGCGTAGTAAAATTGTTCACCATCATGAAACAAGAGCAGAGTTGTCCCAATAGAAGAATGAGATATATAGAAGTAACTGTGGGGGCTGTAGCTTTATTGCATGCATAACAAATGCACAAGAAAGCTCTGTGTGCTGAATTAAGACAAAAAAATGAGAGGACAGTTAACACTTGAACATGCCTGACCTGTTGTGTCTTTTTTAAGTTGGATCCTAAAGGATACCTTTGGTGAACCGGAGCGATCCTGGAGTAAACCTGTGGTCAGTGAAATGGGTGGTGGGGATGTGTGAATAAAATTATGATGAGAACATCGCACTGTTCCCCTGAAGGGGACCGCTGCTCTTGATGCTCCGCAGCCTCCTGCCTGAGGGGAGAGGGACAAACGGAGCATGTGCGGGATGGGTGGGGTCTTTCATGATGCAGGAGGCCCGTTTCCTGCATCTGGAGGAGTATATGTCTGTGGTTATTGAAAGACTGCATCCCACAGTCCTCTGTGCCGCTTTCACTACCCTCTGCAGAGCCTTCTTCTCTGCCACAGAGCAGCTGCCGTAGTGCGTCTCCTTGGTCTCTTCAATCAGGTCCAGCGTGTGCGTCTTCACTAGCATGTTCTTCAGGAGCAGGAAGTCAGAGTAACTCGGGTTCTCCACTTCAACTGCTCCCCAGGGATACATGCGACCTCTGAACCTGCGGCCGTCACTCTCCACCTCCACGTTGCTGCCAATCACAGCAAACGGGATGTTGTCCTTCAGAATCTGGGTCTGATTCTTGAAGTCTTCTTCGTCCTCTGAATCGCACTCAGGAAAGTTGTAGATCTTGATCCCGTATCATTGGATCTCCTCTCTGATCTGATTCTTCCTTCTTCTGACCTCTTCCTGAGTCAAGGATCAAGGAGTTTTATTCGTCATTCAACCCATGTAAAACATGGGTGGGACGAAATTTGGTTACCCTGGTCCCGGAGCAAGCCCAATCGTAGAAATGAGAATAAGAATAATAAATATATACAAATATACAACAAAAAAGAGAATAAAAGAAGAACACAATCAACTAGCCTTTGTAACAAATAGACAGAATAAATAATAGACTGTGCAAAAATTGCAGTGTGCATTTGTCGGGGGGGGTCTCACAGCTTCAGGAAAGAAGCTGTTCCTCAGTCTGGTAGTCCTGCTCTTGATGCTGTAGTCCAGCTTTGGCAACAACAGGAAAGATGTTGACTTTCTCGTGTAGCGCTCTCATACACTCCACATCCAGAGGTCGAAGGCCGCGACCGTACGGAGAGATGAAGTACAGGCAGCAGTGAACTGTGTTGTCCTGAATGTTTCTTCTGCTAAACCCACTTTCATCTCTGAAATACTGCTCAAACTGTCGGTCGATGTATTCTTTTACAGTCTTCCAGCTGTTCCTGTTGTCGATGGCGTCTCCGAATCCCGGCGGGTCGACTACACAAAGCTTCACTTTAACTCCTTTCTCCACGATGTTTACGTCGTGTTCGCACTCTGCTGCGCTGGGAACCTTTCTGCCTTTGTTTAGATCCGACAGTTTAGTTTTATTACTGTTGGTGAAATGATATGAAAAAATTAAATGATTTGTATATTTTATTTGATAATCTTGATTGTAGAAACCTTAAAGTAAAGTATCTCACATCCTTTCACTGCAGTGTATGAAGATACACTGCCTGGCCAAAAAAAAGTCACCAAAAAAAAAAAAGGTCATACACTCTAATATTTTGTTGGACCGCCTTTAGCTTTGATTACAGCACGCATTCGCTGTGGCATTGTTTCGATAAGCTTCTGCAATGTCACAAGATTTATTCTCATCCAGTGTTTCATTAATTTTTCACCAAGATCTTGCATTGATGATGGTAGAGTCTGACCGCTGCACAAAGTCTTCTCCAGAACATCACAAAGATTCTCAATGGGGTTAAGGCCAATCCATGTGAAAATGATGTCTCATGCTCCCTGAACCACTCTTTCACTATTTGAGCCCGATGAATCCTGGCATTGTCGTCTTGGAATATGCCCGTGCCATTAGGGAAGAAACAATCCATTGATGGAATAACCTGGTCATTCAGTATATTCAGGTAGTCAGCTGACCTCATTCTTTGAGCACATACTGTTGCTGAACCTAAACCTGAGCAACTGCAGCAACCCCAGATCATAACACTGCCCCCACAGGCTCGTACAGTAGGCACTAGGCATGATGGGTGCATCACTTCACCTGCCTCTCATGCGCCCATCACTCTGGAACAGGGTAAATCTGGACTCATCAGACCACATGACCTTCTTCCATTTCTCCAGAATCTAATCTATGCTCTCTAACAAACTGAAGCCTCTTTTTTTCCGGTTAGCCTCACTGATTAGTGGTTTTCTTAAGGCTACACAGCTGTTCAGTCCCAATCCCTTGAGTTCCCTTCGCATTGTGCGTGTGGAAATGCTCTTACTTTCACTATTAAACATAGCCCTGAATTCTACTGTTGTTTTTCTTCCATTTGATCTCACCACACGTTTAAGTGATCGCCCATCACGATCATTCGGGATGATGGGTCCCCACTATCCTTCCAGTTTTTAATAATGCGTTGGACAGTTCTTAACTCAATTTTAGTGGTTTCTGCATCAATCTCATTAGATGTTTTTTCTGCTTGATGCCAATGATTTGACCCTTCTCAAACAGACTAACATCTTTTCCACGACCACGGGATGTGTCTTTAAGCATAGTTGTTTAGGAAATGAGAAGCAACTTATTGCACCAGTTGGGGTTAAATAACTTGTTGCCAGCTGAAAGTTAATCGCCCATGCAGTAATTATCCAATAGGAGGCTCGTACCCATTTGTTTAGTTAAATCCAGGTGGCGACTTTCTTTTTTTGGTCAGGCAGTGTATTATTTGGCTACATTGTGAGCAAATCCTTTTTTTCTCAGAAGTTAGTTTTTCATTAGTTATTAGACGTTAACAACTGGGTTTTAAGTCATATTGATAAGTTTTTGTCGACTTCCTTTCTTGTGTAGTTTTCAGGAAAAGTAAGACACTTAAGGTAAAAGCCAAGAAGAGATTAAACTTTCAAAAGAAATGTGTGTATGTATATTTTCGCTTTTTTTTGTCACTGGACTCCACTCAGATTATCTATGGTCTCTAATGTGCAGACTGGCTGCACATTGGCTGCATCTATAACAGGATCCAAAACAAAGCAAAGGTAAAAGGTGGAGCCTTTTTCTGATACCACTTATAGTTTTGTCATAAACCCAACAGTTTCAAACCATGATTTCATTAGAAATGTCTTCTAATGAACCTTTAAGGGCTGACGAGCCTCATGCCATCGATACATTTCACAAAGCTTCACTCAAAAATGCCAAAAACACAATGAGAAAAATCTGCATATTCATTTGTTAATATTTATATTTATTTTCTCTATATTTTTTTATAATGTATTGTAAAAACAGAGTTGCCAGGATTAGAGCACAGTGACAACTGTATTTTACCTAAACAGGATATTTATCCCTAAGAGACAATTAAAGGCACAAAGACTGCTGAATCAGGAAAATAAAAATAGAAAAAAAAAAATCCTTGGGTACCAAAAGAAACTAAATTACTTCATAATAAAATGCTGAAAAATATTTTAAAAAATTAATAATAAGACACTAAAAATGCTAAAATACTGAATCCAGAAAAATAAAAAGAGAAAAACAATTTGCTTGGATTCGCAAACACTAAGATCCTTCATAATAAAATACTCAAAGTACTGAAATATTCATAATTGAATAATTAAAATACAAAACATTAATAATAAAATACTAAAAATATTGAAATCACTTATAATGAAATGTTTAAATTGCTCAAACACTCAATAGTAATATACTAAAAATACCAAAATACTTGATAATAAAATGCTAACAAAATAGTTAAAAGTGGAATACAGTTGTTTAGTGTGTTGTTTGAATTTTAAAAAGAATAATAATCACTGAAGAAAATACTTTTATCTCCCTTTTTAGTTTTTTAATGACTGTTCTCTCAGCTGATGTTGTTTTTTTATGAATTCACTGTGTTGAAGTGATTGTAATGATTGTGTCAATAAAGTTCTGATTCAAACTGAGTGTTTTGATTTGAATGAGGCATCTCCTCTATGACATCACTGCTCACTGTCCTCTAGTCCAACACCTCAGTGATGCGACAGGGACAGACCAAGCAGGTGAGCACAGAGATTTCTTCATTTTAAAACCTGCAGCTCAAGCGACGTGTCGTGCAATTTGCGAGGACAAAACAAAGTTTTGTTCAGGATGAACGCGAGCCCAAACGCTTCACCATCACCCACAGAGAGTGGGCCCTCAGATATTTGGCCCAAAATGGAGGGAGCTGGACTTCCAGTGGAGTCAGATGAGAGTCAGGAGATACAGTTAGCCCCTGTTGGCCCACTCATTGAGAGATTTTTTCAAACTCTGTCTCGAGAAGAGTGGGAACTGATGAGGTCAGGTCAGCCTGATGAAGCCACCAAACTTCAGTTAGCACAGCTGATTCTGGACATGATCGTGTTACTTTCTCAGTCCTTGCTTGAGAATCTGAGGAGAAAAGACATCGCTGTGCTGGATGATCACATTCGATACACTCTCGGGGACATCATCCCTCAAAGTTTTGCTCAGGCTCTGAACCTTTCTCACTCAGTTTCATGTTCCAGCTCCAGGGGCCTCACAGACTTGATTGTGAAGGAGGTTTCTGACAGTGTTCGCTCTTCCCTTGAAGCAGGAACCAACATGCCGGTGCAGAGGAAGGCTGT
>RPOG01005370.1:0-33087 GCA_008086565.1 Thalassoma bifasciatum | reverse complement strand
TCGACCAGTGTAAATTTGAATAGACAGTGTTGAAATCATTTGTATACACAACTGCCTAATAAACTGCTAATTGCACAGAAGTATCTGCACGTTTCCAGTCATTTTTCTACTGTTAAAGCAGTTCATATCAGCTTCATACATTTTGCTATTATTAATGACACAGTCCTGTAATAAATGGCACAAAAAGGAGATGAATTACTGCTTTTACTTTTGAGTGCTACAATTTAAAGTAAGGTGAGTATGGTGCACTTTTACAGGAAATTAAGCCACTTTTTAGATATATAGAATATTCAAAGAGAAACCGTACTTTAATGCAGTGGTTCCCAACCTTATTTGGCGACCCCATTTTCACATAATTTTTCCTTAAGCCCCAAGACATTTTCTTTCAAGTATTTTAGAAAAATCAATAGTGTGTGGCTTAATTTCTGTGGAAATGCGATAGCTCATGTTTTCAGTGCCTGCTTACTAACTTTGCCACTTAACCAGTGGCAGGGGCGGATCTGCCGGGGGGGCACAGGGTGGCAGCTACCCCCCTAAAACAAAGCCTTGCCACCCCTGTTGTCATCCCTGTTATAAAGATTTAATTCAAAGAAAAGTTTAACCTCATTGGACACATCTATCTAACTACCAACTGCACTGAATGAGATGACGTGACATTACCCACCCCGCATCTCCAGCATCTTTCCATTTGTTTTCTGTTTTTCTCACTGACCGCAAGTTTGTTTCGCATACAGGTTGAAATAAAGGAACTCAAGTCGCGGTAACTGTGTAGTCATGTGATTGTGGCCATAAAAAAAGATGTACCAGCTCAGATAGCTTTATATGCTGCATTTTACTGGAACTACATTTATATTTCAGAAAATGAAAGTATAGAATACTGTTGTTTAATAGTATGTGTAGTGTTTTAATTTTACAAAGAATAAAGCTCACTTTGGTCATTTTTTCAATCAATTAGTCGACATTTCAGGCGACCCTATTTGAAGTCCATACGACCCCAAATGGGGTCTCAACCCCAAGGTTGAAAGTTTCTAAGAAAAGCAACTTTTTATAGTTTTTAAAGACTCTTATGTTTTGTACAGCACTATTTAGTTATTTGTTAGTATGCGACGAGCATTCAAATATAGTGTAGCTACGGTGAATAATGACGAAAATAGAAAATAACTGTAAAGTAAGAAGTTCTAGATTAGGGTCAATGACGTGACGTCCCTTTTTTTGTGTCCGAGTGCAATATTTCCTTCCATCATGAATTGAGTATTTCATCACATTTATTTCTTTATTCTATGAAACCTGTGTTATTTGAACACATCTTTAAACTATTAAGATATAACATGTTTTTTTGTGTTTTGGTACCTCAAACCCCCAAAATGTCAGGTGGTGCAACCGTCCTGACAAGTATCCACAGTAATTAAACTCTAAAAATTGAATGTCAGTTATTGTAAATTGAAATTAAAAATACAGTGGCATTATTTTATGCTTGATCCTTTTTAAATGAAACATTGTTTGCAAATAAAAAGAATTTTAAAGCTGTTGAGAAATTAAAAAAACTTTTGTCCCGTAATTTTCACCTTGTCAAATGTCAGGGTGGTGCAACCGTAACATTAGACTTTTATTTCAAAGAGAAGAGAATAAAACAGGAAACAGGAAACTGCATCAGCCAGAGGAGCCCAAATGACATTTGTGACCAAGTGGAAAAGTTTGTAGATTTCTCTGAAATACTGATAAAAAACAGGGTTTTTCAGTTCATTGGTGACTGGAACAATTTCCATGTCAGGTGGTACAACCAATATAATAATGTGAAATGTTATTTTAACATCAAATTATTTATCTTATTCACAAATAAAAGAAATAAAACACACAAAATGAAAATGTATGAGTCACTACAGACACTTGAGAGATGCTTGCCAATAATTTCACACAGAAAAAATAACAGGAACATATAAATATATTTTCATATATTTGGTTGCGCCACCTGACATTTTTGGGTGCTCAAATTAAAAATACTAAAAAATAATGAACCTAAAAACTTTGAAATGTTGGTCATCTACTGAAATCTGTTAGAAAACATAATTCTTCACCCAGAAATGTGTTTTTTATTCATTTTCAAAGAACTTTTTAAAAATAAGTTTTTAGACCCTCTTTTTGTCATTGACCCATTATGCTGAGTGGCGCCACCTAGTGAGGAAAGTCGAGGGCATTACAGCCTCAACGATTTTTTTTTTTTTTTTTTTTTTTTTTTTAAGAATAAAAAATAAATAAATTTTAGTTACAAGCTCATACCCCAAATAATAATAACAATAAAAAAAATCTAAAAATATTGCTCAAACAACGTCCACAACATCCGGGTCACCAAACATGGCTTACCGTTAGCTTCCGTTAGCATCCGTATTAGCTCGCTGACAACTGTAGCCTGTAAGTTTATTCGTAAACACACATCTAAATACCATTTTACCATCTTTGAATTATGTTACGAAGCATTTATGTTATATTTACTCTCAATACTGTTCCGTGTACATCGAATAAACGATGTTTCTGGAGTCGCAGCAGGTGTTAGCTGAGTTAGCCGCTAACTGTAGCCTGTGTTGTTGTGATTTGGTTGTTTGATGTTTCTTCACTTATTTCACTAAAGTAACTTCACTTCACTGTGATTTCATTTTTTTTATTTGGCTGTGAATGTGCCAGGGATGTGTATTCAACATTTCACCAACACCAGAGCTTTCTTGTTTTAATAGAATGGCTTCATTTGGCTGGAAAAGGAAAGTGGGTGAGAAGGTTTCAAAGTCAGTGGTGCAGCAGTTTGAGGAGGAGGAGGAGAAGAAGAAGGAGAAGCCTGGAGGTGATGGAGCAGGTGAGGAGGAGGAGGTGGACTGGCTGCACGCCATCAAACGGCGGAGGGAGATTCTCCTGGAGGACTGTGCTGCTAAGAGCAAGAGGCTGAAGGATGAGGGAGCAGTGTTGGCTGAGGAAGGCAGGTGAGACAGACTCATAGGTGTTGAACATGACTAAAAACTCTCCACAGAAACACACCCACTGTGCAACTTTTTGCCCCAAATTTACAGTATTTTACTCGCAGCAGTCTATTTTTTACAGCACTTTGATGTACTTTGAAGACACAGCATATTACTGTAAACAGAGATACAGAATTATGCTTTAAATTTACAACAAAAAATGGCCACAGGCTCACAATAAAGGAATATATATTTGGGTCAATGACAAAAAGAGGGTCTAGTTCTTTGAAAATGGATAAAAACATTTTTCTGAGTGAAGAATTATGTTTTCTAACAGATTTCAGTAGTTGACCAACATTTCAAAGTTTTTAGGTTCATTATTTTGTAGTATTTTTAATTTGAGCACCCAAAAATGTCAGGTGGCGCAACCAAATATATGAAAATATATTTATATGTTCCTGTTATTTTTTCTGTGTGAAATTATTGGCAATTATCTCTCAAGTTTCTGTAGTGACTCATACATTTTCATTTTGTGTGTTTTATTTCTTTTATTTGTGAATAAGATGAATAATTTTATGTTAAAATAACATTTCACATTATTACAGTGGTTGTTCCACCTGACATGGAAATTGTTCCAGTCACCAATGAAGTGAAAAAACCTTTTTTATCAGTATTTCAGAGAAATCTACAAACTTTTCCACTTGGTCACAAATGTCATTTGGGCTCCTCTGGCTGATGCAGTTTCCTGTTTCCTGTTTTATTCTCTTCACTTTAAAATAAAAGTCTAATGTTACGGTTGCACCACCCTGACATTTGACAAGGTGAAAATTACGGGACAAAAGTTTTTTAAATTTCTCAACAGCTTTAAAATTCTTTTTGTTTGCAAAGAATGTTTTATTTAAAAAGGTTCAAGCATAAAATAATGCCACTTTATTTTTAATTTCCATTTACAATAACTGACATTCAATTTTTAGAGTTTAATTACTGTGGATACTTGTCAGGACGGTTGCACCACCTGACATTTTGGGGGTTTGAGGAACCAAAACACAAAAAATCATGTTCTATTTTAATAGTTTAAAGATGTGTTCAAATAAGACAGGTTTCATAGAATAAAGAAATACATGTGATGAAATACTCAATTCACGATGGAAGGAAATATTGCACTCGGACACAAAAAAAGGGACGACCACATACTGTTAAAAGCAGCATCCCACCTAATGTTATTCTTTATCCAGCCTAATGCATTAAAAGTAAACCAATCTGGGTGGAAGCTATCCCAACCTGGCAACACTGTTATGAATAAGTAGGAGAATGTAATGCTTTAAGTCACCAAAAGATGGCGCCAGTGCACAGTGCACACTGAAATGCTGTCTCCTGACCTGCTTATGAATAATATCCAAGCTGTTTATTCTAGCTCAAAGGCGCAGTCAACATACTTACATGTGGGCTTGAAGTTGTTTTACTTCCAAGTATGTGAAACTATCTGAGCTGACACCTTTGATTAATTTCATATTTAGTCCATGACCCACATTTCTCTCAGGATGAATTCTACCTGTCAACTTGTATTTAATAATCAGGGTAAAAATAAAAGTTATGGAGCCATTATTTTATGAACACTTTCAAACACAGAGGGATGAAATTATCTTTCATTCTCCTCTTTCATTTCTGACTTGTGGGAAGTTTATACTAAGTTGAATAATTATAGACAGGAAGATTTTCATCACTGTTCTTGTTTAGATTTTACAAAACCTCAGCTGCCTCTGCATATATTCCCCATCTTTACAGGCTTTGATATAGGGAAAAAAAAAGAAACTTGGATTGAAGATCTAATGTAATCCAAGTTATTTGACCTTTTCAGTGAAATAACAAGCACTCTTATGGACCTGGCAGTACAGAAGAGGTAATGTCGTTCCCCTCAGTGACTACTTGTAATTTCATTTTCATGGGGTAAAGTGGATTTTGCTGGGGAAATGATGCTGTTCATGCTGCTCTGTAATGGCTGTTCAGAGCTTTGAGATGGTGCCTGTTTGGGTCAGTCGGTCGTTGAGATGGTTAAGCTGCTCCTTATTGCATTTAGGGGGCTCTCGATGACCTGCTTACGAGCCTGTTCTCCTCCTGAGTCACGTTGTGTACCGATAAGTAGGGTTATGGGGTTTAAGGTAGTAGAATTTAATGTTTTTTTTTTTTATTACACTGGCAACTAGACTGAGGTCTCATTTCAAGAATATTCACAAAAGACAAAAACAAACCAAGAAGCGCACAACAAATGTATTCCATCATTATTTCTCTTCTCGCAAAATGATAAACTGAAGTGTCACACTTTGTGCATGACTTGGCTTGGTGATATTTTAATCATGAACTACATGGGTGAAAGAATGTCTGATAAATGAATAGTTTAACATACAAAAACCCAGTTATGTGATGCAAATTGCATTTTAGTATCCAGGTTTTTGAGCATTTATCTGTTGAGGGTCTACCGAATATGATAAAGGGTGTAAAACTTCCGGCAAAAAGAGTTCCCATTTTTCTCACACTGGCAGTTTGGAAAACTCTTAAGCATAAAACTCCATTCATTCTCACATGTTTCTGACTCCTCCTGCACTTAAAAATCAGCTCAAACTTGTCTAGACCAGAAAAAAACACAGCAATCAAGCAACAAACAAAATGTCCTAAAAACACTCAGTTGAAGAGAGAGCGTGCTATTTTGGCATCATGTCCTACTTTACAACCACATCTAATGTTCAAACCATTCTTCTGGAGCTACAGGAGGCAGCAAGTCCCATTAACATCCAGATACTTCTCATACTTTACTGGTGCGTCTTTCTTCCAGCTGCATTGTTGAGTCAGCGCTGAAAACTGAACAAGAAGTTACAACCGGGCTTTTTTTTTTTTTTTTGAGGCCATTCAAAAATGTTGCAACATCTGAAAACAATGTTTTATTTGATCTCCACCACTGTGAGAAATTGAGCCAAAATACTTCATTGATGGACTCTGGTGGAGGCAAAGCACATCAAACACAGAAGCAGTTTAACTCGTCTACAGTGGAAAAGATTTTTATGTTGATTTGAAACAGACACTCTGAGTAATCTGAAGTTTAAGGACTCTCTCATGAAGGTTTGTTTTCTCCTACTGTCTTTTCCTTGCTGATCTAGTTAAGAATGCAGAAATTTTAACATGAAATAACTAGTAAAAAAAACCTTTATGGGTCATGAATAGTGGATCATGAATCAGCATAATAACAACTAATGGGGATGGAAAAATCCAGCTCTTTAAATTCCCAATTTCGATACCTTGGGGTTTGGTTTTTGCAATTGTTCTAAAGAAGAAGAGCATAGAACTGAGTTGACTAGATCTGTTCTGTGTACATGCCCTTTTTGAGCCTGTGTTGGACCAATACCAAAATCAGTATCGTGCATCTAAACTCGTAAGCAAGTTTGCTTGACTACACTGACCAGTCCAGTGAGCACCTGCAGCATCACATTTCTATATGGGAGAGATTCTTGAGCCGCACATCGGACTTTTCTGCGGGTAAATGCAAATATTGAATCGTTCTCTCTAGGGTTTGCAATTAATTGCAAATAATATAAATTACAATATGTCCTGCTGCACTCGGAGAAACAATGTAAGTGGTAAAAAGAGGCAAAAACAGCAAAAAGTAGCAGCAACACTTAGTGTGAAGTAGTAAAAAGTGCCAAAAAAACAACAAAAATTGCCATGCAAATTGAGAAAAGACCTGGAAATACTCAAAAAGTAGCAAAAAATGTCCCAAAAAATAGTGAAAAGTGACAAAAATGGGTACAAAGGAATAAAAGTTATCAAGAAAAATGTTGGAGAAAATTTTAAAAAATTCAGGAACTGGGAAAACTGGTGGAAAAAGTGACCAAAAACTGTGAAAAGTGGTCAAAATGGCCAAAGTTAACAAAAACGGCAAGAAAGTTGGGACGACATTCGGAAAATAGACAGTTTGTTGCAAAAAATGGTCCAAAAGTGGCAAAAAAAGAGAGTGAAAAGTGTCATAAATGAGCAAAATTAAAAAAAAAAAATTGGCAAGAAATTTGGGAGTAAACCTTTAAAATAGTGAGAAAGTCAAAAATGGTCTAAAAGTGGTAAAAAGAACGTAAAAGTGAGTAAAATGTGTAAAAATCAGTCCCAGTTGTAGTGATCGTGGGTTGTTGTTGTGTTAATGTAACTGTCCATGTCCTACAATGTGTTTGTTTTAAAACATATAAGAGGGGAACTTACAAATAATGGCACAAAAAATCGCAGTTTTATTATAGGAAATAATAATCGTAACAAGATTTTTTCGCAAATTTTTGAGCCCTAATTCTCTCTCCATGTCATAGTGCTTTATGAAGTTTGTTTGAATTAAACCTTCCATGACATTGTCATCATAACAATATCTTTGAACTGTTTCCCTTTTTTAACACGTAGTCCTGTTACTGACCTTCTCCTTTCAGCCATTACATCTTTCCTTTCTTGAGTTTGTTCACATGTTTTTCTCTACAATAAGAAATCAGTCAAATCCTCCCAACGATTCGACTTTCATGAACCCAGTCTCCACCCTGGTGTCTCTTCCCTTTCTTTCACCGATGTACAGAGTGGTAACAATAACATGTTTCATTTTTAGCCCTCAGGCTTCACTTTTTTTTTCTATCTCTTATTGCCCAACTTCCTCAAATAATGTAACTTTGTCCTTTGCTTCATTTCATGGTAAGATTTCTACACCGCTCTAGTCTCGTTTCCTCACTCAACTCTCCAATAACTGCTGCGTTCGTTATCTTTGTCTTGATCCTGGTCCAGGCTGTGATCCAAGTTTTGTAACTGATCAGGGTAAATAGCCTCATTGTGCTGCTTCAACTTTTCAGGATATCCTTCTCTATAAAGCAATAAAAGAAGCAGATAAAACAGCATATTGTTTGTCAAAGTTAAGAATTAAGCCCCTGATCTTTCAGAGCTTTTGTCTTGATTAAGAGATTGAAGTCAAGTTTAAGTCAATATTGACTTGAGGAAGAGAGGACTGTTGATGTCAAAGTGACCTTTTAGTGTATATAAAAAAACACCTGATGGTAAAAACACCTGAGCTATGGTTAACAAAACTGAAACACTAACTTCAAGTTAGGACAGCTCCTTAAAGTGAAGAGGAGCTTTAGTGTCTTTTGTGTCTTCTGCGTCCTGCTACATAAACAAAAATCCACAAAGTCTGACATTTTTGGTTTCATTGTGTCAGACAAGAAGGCAACGAATGTAAAACATACAAAAGAAAGCAATCCGGAAATGTAGCAAAGCTGCAAACAGATGACTGATGATCATAAAGACCACAGTGCCCCCGTGTGTTTCGGAGGTGAACTGCAGAGTATGTTAAGTCATGGACAAAAGTATTGGCATCCCAGAAATTTCCCAGAAAATACACCAATTTTCCCAGAAATTGTTTTTGGTATAAATGTGTTTATTTCCTTGATGTGCATTGGAAAAACAAAAAAAATGGAAGGAAAAAAGTTAGAATCGACACAACTTTACACAAAATACAAAAATTTGGCCGGACAAGGTAAATCATTTAATTTCAAGCAGGTGATGCTTGTTTTAACTCAGTTGTGGTGAGTAACAGGTGCTGGTAATATAGAAATCACACCTGACGCCAGTTAGAATGTATAAAAGTTGACTCAACCTTTGTGTTATGAGCCTTTGGCGTGCGGGGTTGTGTGTCGTTCTTTATTACCGCTGTCGCACGGGAAGTTACCGATCTTTTGACCATTCAACGTACTGCAGTGATTATAGCCCCACCCCTGGGGCCGGTTTGGAGCAGCTTGGCACCCCAACGGAAGGGTATTGAAAAGTGGAGCGGTACGGTCGCTTGTTTGGGGACCCATCCCAGTTTTGGTCAATGGAAACGCCACAAAATGCGTGCCGTACTGAGACGAACCGAACCGATCTGCTTGGTGGAAACGAGGCTTTTGTGTGTCACACCAAGAATGGAGAAGAAGAAGAAGATCTGAGGAGTGTCTGAGCACTTAAGAACTCATAACTCAAAACTTTTGGTGACAGAGCTTTCTGTGTGGCTGCCCCCACCCTCTGGAACTCTCTCCCCGTCATAATTCATAACTCTCCCACTCTGGACAGTTTCAGGTCACTCCTCAAAACTCACCTCTTCTCCCTAGCTTTCCCTGACGAGATGTTTAGCTCAGGTCCAAACTGGGTTTTCTTGCTTTTGGTGTTGCTGTTGGTTTTTTGTTTGTTTTGTCCCTTACCTCTGGAAAGCGACCTTGGGTTTCTTAAAAGGCGCTATATAAATGAAAGTTATTATTATTAATATTATTATTATTAAGACACAAAATTGTTGAAATATGTGAACAATCTCAAGGATACAAGATCATCTCCAGAGATCTAGAAGTTCCTTTGTTTACTGTGTGAAATATAATCAAGAAGTTGGTAACACTTTAGATTAGGGAACACATATTCACCATTAACTAGGTGCTTCTTAACATGCATATAAGTAGCTAATTAGCATGTATTAAGCACGCATTAACCCCTTATTCTACCTCTATTGCACCATGAATTCAGACTTTTCCATATATTAACTCCTAATTATTACTTATTGACTACAAATTAATGAATATGTGTTCCCTAATCTGAAGTGTTACCAAGCAGTTTAATACCCATGGGACTGTGGCTAATCTCCCTGGACGAGAACAGAAGAGAAAAATTGACAAAAGAATGCAACACAGGAAAGTTCAAATGGTGGATAAACATCCTCAGACAATATCCACACAAATTCAAGCTGTCCTGCAGACGTGTCAGCTCAGACCATACGCCATCATCTGAATGAGAGGAAACACTGTGGCAGGAGACCGAGGGGAACGCCACTGCTGACTAAGAGACATAAAAAAAACAGACTGGAGTTTTCAAAAATGTACCTGAGTAAGACCAATGACTGTATATAGAATGGACAGCGTGGCTCCGCCTGTCACCGTTCTACGTTTTTGAAGCCAAAAAACCCCGTTTCTCTAGCCGCCATTGTGCAGCCAGAGTCTGCGCAGTAGAGAATTTCTGGTGGAGCCAAGTAAAAAAGAGAAATAAAAATATTTATTTCTTCTTCTTCAGAAGGTTTAGTCTCCTTTTGGCTCTTTCCCAAAGTTTCTTATATCCCCGGTAAAAACTACTCACGAATGGCAGCTGTCAACTATCGTAAAACGAAACTTATATCGCGGTTTTTAACGTCCAATAACTAATGAGAAACTAACTTCTCAGAAAAAAAAACACCTGAACACCATTCAGCCAGATGACATCATCATACTACCTTAGCGTAAGGATGAGATAAAGGTTTCTACGAGGTATCGTAATTTTTTTAAGTTTTCCCGGCTCATATCTGGAATACATGGGGAGGCGGGGCTTATGACCTATACTGCAGCCAGACACCAGGGGGCGGGGCATCTGCTGGAGGCTTCAGTTTGAGCGGCACGTCGTTACGTCCACTCATTATACAGTCTATGAGTAAGACTCAATCCTTCTGGGAGAACGTTTTGTGGACTAAGCTCACACATTTATAAACTAGCCATGCACCCAATCCCTTGAAAACTTGAAAATCATTGGGCTTTGAGAAATCAAAGCAAAGGTCACTTGATTATTGTTTCTTCCATTTTGATTTGGCATTTAAAACAACAGAACAAAAACTCTGACTGGTAGTCTTATCTACTTTTTTAACTTAATAAAAGGCATCACTACTTATTTCCTCAAAATCTCCTCACATGAGCTTTAACTTCATTCATTTTTCCATCAATTAAGTTGACCCAGTTTTAAAAACCAGTCATGTGCCAATAAAAGAAAGGATTGTTTGCAGCTTTTTAAAAAAGCATCCCTTGAACAGGAAACAATCAGGGTTAATATCCACTGGGCAAATATGTGTTTCTATTTTCAGAACAATAAGTTAATGAAACGCAGGTTGGAGACAATGGAATGAAGTGTGTGTCTGTAACGTGACATCTGATCCTCTGTTTGAGTGCGTCATGTCCTACAGCTGCAGCTACGTTTACATTGATGTTGTGCAAGTTGCCTGTGTAGAGTGTTTATGTTTGAAATCTACATCCACATGAATGTTTCACAGAAATGACTGTCAAGCGTCCCCAGAACGAAGCAGGAGGTTTTGGGTCGTTGTTGATGGTGAATTTAATGCCTTTTCTGCTGCACTACTCCTTTATTCTACAGTACATTTCTGAACAGCTGTGTGTTTTTCAGGCACTGGGAGGCCGTAAAGAAGTGGGACGATGCAATTCAGCTGACTCCAGAAAACCCAGAACTGTATGAGATGAAGTCACAGGTACATTTCATGCTTTTATCAACCCCTTTTTTAAAAACGTCCCCTTTACTTTTCTGAGAATAAACTCTTTTCCCCCCTTGATAATAATAATAATATCTTTATTTATGTATCGCTTTTCAAAACAATGTTACACAGCTTCACAGAAATTAAAAACTTTAACAAGAAACAAAAGAGGGTACATAAAGCAGAAGTAAAAGAGAAATGTGAGAAGGAGTAGAGGAGAAACAGCAAGTGTATACAATTATAGGCTGAAAACCACCACCAAGAAAGAGGAAGAAAAAACATTTGAAAGATATAAAACAAAAACACTGTTAAAACAAATAACATAAGGAAAGACAGAGGATTTAAGACCCTGCCTGTGACAGTGAGGTTCCCCACACTGCAAAAACTGAAATCTAAGCAAGTCATTATGTCTTATTTTTAGTAAAATTTGTCTTACTAATCTTGATTTGAGCCACATTTACTAGACAAGGTCATAAAAATGTCTCATTTTAAGTTTTTTAAAGACAAAAATGAGGTGTAAATTGCTTGCAACAAGTAAAAAAAAAAATCTGCCAATGGGATAAGATAAAAGATTCTTGTTTTAAGACATCTTTCTAATTTCAAGAAACTTCCCGGGCGATTTCGTCTTATCCCATTGGCTTATTTTTTTCACTTGTTACGAGCAATTTACACCTCATTTTTGTCTTAAAAAACTTTAAATAAGACATTTTTATTACCTGGTCTGGTGAATGTGGCTCAAATTAAGAACAATAAGACAATTTTTACTACAAATAAGACATAATTACTTGCTTAGATTTCCGTTTTTGCAGTGTATGTTTGGATTTTTAACTTTAGTCAGACTTTTATGGAGAGTATGAAAACCATACACTTTAGGGAAACTAGGTCTGGGTAATTAATCGCAAATTAGATTAAATCGCAATATGTCCTGTTGCAATATTCTAATCACAGACAATGCAATATTTCTGTAACATGAAATGTGTTAAAATATCAGGTACATTTTTTGCAGGAGATGTTTTCTACTCTACACCAGAGTTACTCAACCCTGCTCAACTAAAGTGACAAACTGTACAAAAGAATCTTATTTAGATGTTTTTTCTAAACTCGTTCAGCCCTTGTGTTGTTAATGCACTTCAGTTCTCTTCAGTTCTCTCGTGCTCGTGTGTGGTTATTTATCAGCCTTCATTTCCAAACACATCCTCTTTCAGCTGTTGCCCTGCTTTGCTTTTAAACTGGATGGGTGATAACACGGTGTTCATGACACCACTCAAAGCTTTAATATTTCCCTCCCCCGGCTCAGTTTACTCTTTCCTTTCACTCCTGCTTCCTTTGGGTCGATATCTTTTATTCCTCCTCTTCATCCTCAACTTATTCTTTTCTTCTCATAAAAGCGTCCTCTGAAGAATAGCAGGATGTAGACAGACCCCCTTTTATCACTTTTTGCTCATTTTAACTCCTGCTAACCCAATAAAATCTCCAATAGCCGTGCACATTACGTGTAGCTGAAATAGTATTATCTATTATCGGAAATTTGAGAAGGAAGCCGTGATCGACTGAGTCTGGAAAACTCTACGCAAAAGATTTTTACATGACGTAAGCACAGACTTCGCTTGCGTTTCACAGCGACTCTGCAGAAAACAGGCAGAGCCATGTTCCCATTAGCAGCCTCAGATGACGAGAATCCTCACTGTGCTGCTGGTCACTCACTTCCCCTCATCGCCTTCTTCCTTTCTAACTCAATCAGCTTTTTCACTGATACAAACGACTGTGACGAAACTGCGCTTCAGAGGAAATTGGATCCATTTAACTGTTGCTGCGTCTTCTGAGCTTTACAAAGATATTTGAGACTTGTTGTAGATTTAGGCGTAAATTTGTAGCATCAATTGGATTTTTCCATCAATTTTTAAGAGTCTCTTCAAACCCTATTTCAGCTTAAACCATGGGCGTCATATAAAGATGGATGACATGTCTCTTCAAAGATGATGCCAAAATAACAGATCAATAGATACCTCAATATTTTTTGGCTATATCTCAATACACAATACATATCTCTATATTTTGATTTCTCCAGTACATCACCAGATTAAATGTTCAATTCAACCCTTGAATTAATAAAATGACACCAGTATAATGATTCAAACAGACCTTTCTGTCAGATTTCAAAAATTGTATTCATTCACATTTATTAATCTGACTGAATGTATAATACTTATTGATTAAGTGTTTCAGACAGAGACGGAAAGAAAAGTTTCCCCAATCACCAGTTTGAGGCAAATACATCTTATTCAAGCAACAACAACATGAACAAACTATAACAAGTGCAATAACTACCTATAATTATGTCAGTACTCTGTGCAATATCCATAATTTATAATTTATATATGTCAATACTTGTGCAATATTCCATAACAATCTCATCATGTATATACCACTCATTTTAGGTACACTGTACATACTTAATGTTCTATATATTTTTACTTTATTTGATATTTTTATGCTTAGATTTTAGTTTTGGGTAAGACACTTGTGCTTAAATTTGTACTTTCTTAAATTTCTAACACTTTCTGAATGGGAGTAACTGTAAACTTAAAAAGCAATTTCCCCCGGGGGATCATTGACTGTATATAGAATGGACAGCGTGCTTCCGCCTGTCACCGTTCTACGTTTTTGAAGCCAAAAAACCCCGTTTCTCTAGCCGCCATTGTGCAGCCAGAGTCTGCGCAGTAGAGAATTTCCGGTGGAGCCAAGTAAAAAAGAGAAATAAAAATATTTATTTCTTCTTCTTCAGAAGGTTTAGTCTCCTTTTGACTCTCGTTCCTGAAGTTTCTTATATCCCTGGTCAAAACTACTCATGAACGGCAGCTGTCAACTATCGTAAAACGAAACTTATATCGCGGTTTTTAACGTCCAATAACTAATGAGAAACTAACTTCTCAGAAAAAAAACACCTGAACACCATGCAGCCAAATGATTTTGTCATACTACCTTAGGGTAAAGATGAGAGAAACGTTTCTACGAGGTATCGTAATTTTTTTAAGTTTTCCCGGCTCATATCTGGAATATATGGGGAGGCGGGGCTTATGACCTATACTGCAGCCAGACACCAGGGGGCGGGGCATCTGCTGGAAGCTTCAGTTTGAGCCGAACGTCGTTACGTCCACTCATTATACAGTCTATGTGGGGGATCAATAAAGTATTCTGATTCTTACGATTCTGATTTCTTTGAGGTGCAAGATATGTAAGAACAGTATAAAACCCTTCAAAAAGCACAATACCCCCTCTTTATTGGCAGAATCCGTGTTTGACAAAAATTTCAATCTTGAACTTCAAGCCAATGATTTTTATTTTACCTATTTTGTCAGAGAAGGTAGAGATTTTTTGGCTTCACTTTTGGAGGGCCGTTATGTTTCCAGTGTTAAATAAAGTCTCCAACATAAAGCAAACACTCATACCAAGTGCCCTAGTTTCAACAGTTCTTTTTATATATTGGTGGCCGGGGACTTGAACATGTCCTTGCATTAAACAAAGACATCAAACCAGTTATAAAACTGACCTGGTTTGAGTCAAGTGCAGAGCTGATTCTGTGCTCTTGCATCTTAATTTCTTACCTGAGTGCTCAAACACTGACAACCGATGCTGAAGCTGCAGATAAGTATTTCTGGCACGAACACACACACATGGAATAGTTGAAGCTCCTGTACAGTCTGCTCACTTTAAAACTCCATGTGTCTGCTTAATGTCTAATCGGGTTAATGAGGTCAGTACAGGTCTGTTAAATGTCAACATGAATAAGTAAATTATGCTGAGTCATCATTTGACCATGACTGTGCATTGTTCTGCACATTCATGTGTTGAATGAGTCACGTTAGCAGGACTGAAACTAAATGGTGGCTAATTGAGGAAAGTACGGGAAGAGGCATAAGACATTTTTTAACTACATTTTAATTAATAAGGTAATTAAGTTGACTAACTTGTTAAACCATGCTTGAAAACTTTTAACTCTCTTATTGGAAAACAGCTGTCAAATCACTCTGAAAACATCCTTGAAGTGTTAAGAGGGTTCCTACACATCCTTAAAAAGTCTTAAAAAGTCTTATTCAAAGGTTTTAAATTTGTCAGGGCAGGATTTGTTCATGTTTTATTCATTTTTTTCTTCGCGGCACTTTTTGAGAAGATGTTAAGTGGATACTGTCTTCCAAGCTGCTGATATAAATGATCTGCATCCTAGATAGACAGTCTATGACTATGGGTCACTTTTTGTACTTATACATTCAGCCATTAACCAAAGAGCAACTTTATGTTCAATAAACAGACCAAAAATAAACTTGAATGAGTCTCATTAAGTGGGACGCATTCTTTTATTTGGTTGTAATGCAGCAGGATTCCCCATCAATCAACTATATTTGTGTTTTTGTTCTTAAATTTCATTCAAAGTGGCATTAAAAGGGTCTTCAAAAGTCTTAAATTTGATTTGCCAAAACCAGCAGGTACCCTGGTTGAGATTTCTTTATATCCACTCTGACTGATCTTTTTAACGTTTAATGTCTGATTTTCTCCTCACAGGTGCTGACCATCCTGCAGGAGGTTTTCCCAGCAGTGAAGGCAGCAGAGACGGCGGTGAAGCTTCGCCCCCTGTGGTGGGAGGGATGGCAGACTCTGGGCCGCGCCCAACTCAACCTTGGGGAAGTGGAGCTGGTGAGTACAGCGCTGGCAGAACACTCTGAACACAAACAAATAAAAGTCACAAATGCTGCTTGACTGCTGTTGAATCCAGGGCTATAAACAATTTAGTGAGTCACGCACAACAAAAAGTACCTGTGCATCACTATGTTTCCTGCAGGGATTTAAACTAAGATGCATGAGTTATCTGGAAATCTAAAGACACAGTTTTACCTGCACAAACAGAACAAAAAGTGTGTTGCATAACTGATAACAGCTTCAGTCAACCACTGGAGGATCTTCACTGGAATACCCCCTTGGTTATTTGCGTTACCAGCGTTAACCTTTTATGCTCTTCCTGAGCGTCAGCGCCCCATTTGTCATTCCTCTGACGTCTTTAAAGTACAAACAGTAACACCTTTGTCAAAAATCAAAAGCTGAACCGCGTTAGAACGCTTAGATTCTTCACATTTCAGCCGCTAAGTTTGTTTTACAGTTTTCTTGACCGACAAAACATAATTAGTGAAAGAATCACTCTGATAGTGATCACAACAACTGGGATGTCCTACCTGTTTGGTGTCATTACGTCACATCCTGACGCCCGTACCCTGAATATTCACTCTCCTTTCCACCAGAGGAATCCAGAGTTCAAACATATCAAAAATGTTGTTTCATCAAATTATTCCAAGTGGTGAAATTTCTCCTGTAAAGTCTGTTCTCATCAATAAAAGCAGCTTCACAGTCTTTTAGCATTTCCTCCTCAGTGTGAATCTGGAAAAACTCAGCATATTTTATTTCAGTAGACTTCTGGCTACAAGACAGAAGCATCCCCATCTTGATACATGGAGATTTGATGCCAGGAGAGCCTGATATACACAAGCAGTACTCTCTGTTTGACTGGCAATTGCGTGAAGCCCCCTAACAACCTCATTCATTGGCTATCGGCCCTGTCAATCTCTCGTACAGTAACCAATAGCCTTACAGTTCATACCAAGCCTGCCAAAGCTAGATAGAGTGCCGAAAATCTTTTTTTTTTGCCTTGTGTAATCATTTATAGTCACGTGAGCAACAGGAGCTGTACAGTATGTGATCAGAAGCTACAAATTCATGATTTTTAGCGAACCTTTTCAGAGAGAACAAAGTTGACTACAAAGAAGACACTGAGCACTGATAGAGCTGGATTTGTTAGCACAAAGTTGTCAGACTAGACAGTGGTAAATGAGGACAAATCTGCTTGTGTTTGGTTTCCTGAGACTAAAAACACTCTAACTCCTTAAAGGTTTTACCTATAAAGCTCAAATTTTACCCAGATGTAGATGACGAGGTGTAGCAGTGATGTGGTGGATGTTTTATGTCTAATGATATTCAAAAAATTGGTTATGAAAATTGAAGAGAAAGAAAGGTGTTTCAGCTGCATTTATCCTGGTGTGGACTTTAACCACATATAAAAACACGACATTTTCTGAAACTAGAGACTTTAATCTTTCAAATAAGGTGTCACTGATTAATTTTGACTTTATGGTTCTACAGTTATGAGCTTTAAAAGCAAAGCATGGTAAATAGGACAGAGTTGGGTGGATGTTAAGGGGTTAACCTGCCTATAAATCAGATTTCCCCTCCTTTTGCAGGGCTCTACAGACGTGTCAGTTATTCGTGTTTACTACTTTTAGATAACTCATTTCTCGAATTCGTCCTCCTCCTCTCAAAGCACACCCAGCAGCCGCGGGCTCGAACGATTGCTCAAATTGCCCCAAAACACGCCGGGACCTGTGGTTGTATGAAACCCGAAGATCCCGGTTATTCTATTGGCCCATTTGGAGCCAAGCAGAGAAGGCGGTGAGCTGCGAAAGCCTTCAGCACAAGGCAGCGTGTGTCTGTCTTTGATGGAGAGACCTGTCCTACGGCGCAGAAAACAATAGGAAGTGTTGAAAGTTGGTCGGGTGAAAAACTAAACCAAATATAGACACACCTCTGTGTATAATGAAGTTATTAGGAAGGAAGAGGAGGAAAAAAAACACGGGTTATTTTTAGAAAGGCTTGTTGAGACAAGTCGCAGAGCATTGTGTGCATCAACATGTTGGAGTAACGCTTGTTTGTGCAGAAGTGAGCGCACAGATCCTTGTTTTCTCTTAAATAAATCCTTTCTTTGATTTCTTTGCCCAAATCTAAAAAGAAAGCACTCACTTTAAACAAACATGAAGCATTTGATTTAATCTGTTTATCATGTTCTTAGTGTTTTAAAAACACAGACATCGAAGAGCTCTGCAGCTTGACAGCACTGTAGCCATTAATCTCTCTATTATTATCATTAACGTCTCTTTTGGCTGTAAATTTCCACTAGAAGCTGGTTTATCTGCCTACTGTGGCTCTTTTTTTCTTTTCACAATGAGATTCAAGATGAAACTTGATCGCTTGTTTTGGACTGAGATGGTTTATTCAATGAAAAAATGATTACAGTGAAGTGGACAAAGGCCTTTTATTAGAAGAACTTAACAGAAAAGGTTATTTATATTGGAGGCGGAGGACGTTGCAGCTTTTGTTACCGTGTGAAATCATTTCCTCACTTTGACTTTAACCACGTGTGAGACGAGCATTTGAGTGAATTTTCATAAAAGGTGTGTCTCACTCTGTGACTAGAAAAAAAAGGCAAACGACAGGTGAGGAACTCGTTACTTGCTCGTTAGAGATTTATCTGTACGGCTTAACTGTCTTTTAATCCTTTTCAACCTGTTGCAAAGCATAAAAAGTGCACTATAACTAAGATAAGATAAGAGTACTTTATTGATCCTGCAGGGAAATTCAGAGGCTACAGCTGCCAGAATAAGAATAAGAACAATCAGGAGACACCTAAGAATTTACAACAAATTAAGACGAATAGGAGTGTTAAAAATTCTAAAATTAAGATATTTACAGGTGTTAAAAATCAAAAATTAGGACTGAGCTAAATAATTAGCCACATTAGCTTCTCAATCACTCAATCAATCAAGTTCCTAAACTTTATGCAGAGTATAAAAACCTCAGTAAGAGTTTGAACTGTCATAACTATTCTTTTTCTCAAGTGTCCAAATTGTTTTTTCTTGTTTTTAGTTTGATACTTCCTCAAGTGACAACTGATGTTGTCATGTTTTACCTGAGTAGCAGTGGTTTCCAAACTTTGCCAACTCAGGATATAAAATGCCTTGATCAAGCGCATTTTGTAACAGTGACCCAAAATATAACAAAACCTGAAATATAATAGCTAATCGCTGATGTAACAAAAGTGCTGAGCCCGAAACAAAACAACTTTTTGCCCCAAATGTAACAATTTGTTTCAGTTTGAGTTAGTTATTAAACTTCAGTTTTTTATAAATTCTTTTTGTTGCATTTTGGGCTCTGCACTTTTGTTACATTTTTTGACAAGTCATTACTTTTCAGGTTTTAAAACATATTTTTATTACATATTGGGTCGTTGTTAAGTTTAAGTCGGGTTACTTTATCTGTTGGCCTTCTTTGTGGACAGTTTTCAAACATGAATATCTGAACATTTTTGATTTTCCAACCTGTTTCATGACTGAGTTTTAACATTTAAAACATTATTCTGTATATTTGTATCTCTACATAATTACACTCCACTAAAATCAGACTATTTTGGAAATGAGTTGGCGGCCCGTATGCAATACCTTCACGACCCACCAGGGGGCCCGCGACCCACAGGTTGGGAATCACTGATGTACAATATTATGCCATATTCTTACGATAACATGCCTCTAAATCAGTGGATGCAAAATTAAAGTCCCTGTGAGGACTCACTTTGAGATATATGCCTGATCATAATCCAAATAAGCGCCAAAGTAAGTTATTTCTAAATGCTGTTTCCCACACACATTGATTGGGATTGTCGTTCGTTCTTCTATAGAGTGAAGCATTCAGCGTTTTTATCCCAAAAGGATCATTTCTGGGAAGGTTGTCGGTGCAGCCATAGCAGATTTATTTCACTATTTCACAGGCAGCAAATCACAGATTGAGTTTGGCGTCAGCCTCCGTAAAGAACCCGACTCCGCTTGTATGTCTGTGTAATGGAACAATAATTTCACATCGATCTACAGCCGCACAGTCAGCGCAGAGATGTTGATGTCTTTTTAATGAAACCGTAAATTAGGATGCAGTCGAGCAGCCTGAACGCCCAGGTTTTGCAGAAATTCCTCCAGTCTATCATGATCACCCCCTGAACCCGCCTGTTAATCGTCTTTTACTGTTCCTGTAGGCCGTCAAATCCTTCCAGGTCGCGATACACCTTCACCCATCAGAACCCACCTTGTGGAACGAAGACCTGGCGTGGGCGTGTCGGTTACAGAAGCAACACTCGGCGACCAAAGAGAAGCTACGGCAAGAGGAGGAGGCTCAGAAGCAGATTCTGAACGCTCCTGAGCTGGAGCAGGACTATGATTTCGAGTCGGACGAAGTACTCGCCGCCTGCGAGGCCGTTGCCGAGCGACAGATGCGCTACGAGGAGCTGAAGCGGACCGCTGTGGTCATAGACTCTGAGGGAAACATTAAAAACATCGTCAGTGGGGAAGGGGGATCAGAGGACACAGAGACGCCGTCAAATGAACAGTTTGTCAAAGCGAGGGGACTTTGAAGTGGCTCGATGTGAATTTATCGTCCTGTTCTGAATTTAAGATCTGTCGCTTTAATGTCAGAAACCACCCAGAGTCAGACACGAGAGCCAGAAACACTCATGGCAGTTTGTGGAATTAAGCTTTCAATCCTTTTAATGTTAAACACGTTTCTTCAAATATTTATCAACACCAATCCGTCGCAGAAAGGCGAGAAAACAAACCTCAACATTCACTTCTTTTGTTCATCCAATTTAGAGTTTACTTTGTTTTTCTACAATAAAACAGAAAACTTCCCAGTCAAAGTCTTGATGAGGAGTTTTGACTGGTGATGACACAAAAGCAAACAAGAGTGTAACCAACATCAGATGATATCTTAAAAGCAAACAGCTCCACAGTGGAAAAACAAAAGACAAAATTTCAGAGATGAAAACTGCTCTCAACATAGAGAATGGAAGTTACAGTCAACTACTTTGTGTCAGATAAGTATACTGTTTGAAATTCTGCCTCAGGAGTAAATCTTGAGAACGCACTTTATTCACCAGAATACAAATCAATAATTAACCCCCTGTGTCCTTTTTGTGTTGTCGTTATTGTTTGCATGTTGGCTTCTGTGGTACTTGGTTAATAATATCCCAACTTGGGGTCACCTGTGTACTTTTTCATGTTGGTGAAAATCAAGAATGTGCAGGATGTCAGTAATATTAGTGAGGTTGAAATGCATCAAGCACACATTTTTTTAAAGGTTTAATTTGCAGGTATATAGATGCTGCTTCTACTAAGACATGATGCAAGGATATGAGAAGTGTCTTCGATCCTCACTTTTACTCTATTTTTCAAGAGCTAGATGACCAGGCCTCCATCCCACGGGTTAGGAAAACAGATATCTGATGGGGTTTACCAAACAGAATAACTGAAATCTGCTTAGCCTGGGGGGCGAGGGTATATAAGCTCAGCTACTTGACTGTCTTCTTCTAGATGCCAGCCCTATTTCATACACCTGCAAAAATCTATCGAATAGCCTGAATAAATCCCTGCAAGCATAAACATCTATTAACGACAGCTACCCTCTCATGATCGTGGCATTTGTTGGTTGCTGAGAGATATTTTAGTGATCTGGAAAAACGATCCCAAGGACTAGTTTTAAACACACTGGGGCTAGAGCAACCTATAAGAACCTTATTCTAAATAAACACCCCACCTGGGACCACTTTATCATTAAACAGGAGTGCATGAGTGATAAACAAAATTTCTCAGATCTTTTCTTTAAATGTAGGTTATGATCTTTATTGCAATTTAGCAGGAGCAAGGCTTGATAAATGAAACATCAGCAAATCAACTATTATCTAATAAAACAACACATCTAATCTAATAAATCAATCACAGTTAAAATAATTTTCAAAATTCAATAAATATTGTCAGGCGTCTTGAACACAATTCGATTAATCATGAGAAGGACCACCAAAATGCATCCTTCTATCTCTACCTGACATCTGACCTCCTGACCATTCCCTGTTCTGGTATCTCAACCCTGTAGGGCCGGTGGGATTAGGCCCAACTTGACAGAAGCTATATTGTTTTTCTAGTGCACGTTTTTGAAACACATTTGAATATGGACACCACGAACACAACAAAGAACTGAAGAGTGAAAATTCATGACTTTAAAATGATGTTTTGGTCTTAGCAAATGTTTGTGCCACCAAAAGAAGCCATTGTAAATAGTGCTTTTGAGCATGTCTGGTAAAAAAAAAAGTATAAATACTAAAATGTCAACAGTACAGAATCAGTACACATAGATAAAAACAATACGATTAGATCAAAGACGATGAGATATTTCCTAATGAAAGACTCTTATGACCAGAGAAGACATGCAAAACTCTGAACATATCATGCATTTTAGTTCTACATATGTCAGATTCATGCATGTATAGTCTGGTTGCAAGTTCTTCCTTTTTTCTGTTCTCTATTTTCTGTTATTTTGAGGCATGTGTATGTATTTTCGTATGTATTTCTTTAACAGCAATCATTGGCTGTTTCCTTTTATCACGACATAATGCATTCAGTCAGGCAACTTTTGAAAATATCTTGTTCTTTTAGATCTAATCGCATTGTATTTCATGTATGTGCTTTTTGATTCAGACGTGTCAAAAAGCAATAGGTTGGAGTCATGCAGCCAAAATTCTGTATTGAAGTTTTTTTCTTGAAGTTGGCTGGTGTGCATGAATTTTCTTTCCTCATTTTCTTTCATCGTCAAGGTTGTGTTATTTTAAGCCCAATTAATGTCAGAAAACTATGTTAAAATAGGATAAAAGGGAAAAAGAAAATACCTCTCTTTTGATCGTGGCATTTGTTGGTTGCTGAGAGATATTTTAGTGATCTGGAAAAACGATCCCAAGGACTAGTTTTAAACACACTGGGGCTAGAGCAACCTATAAGAACCTTATTCTAAATAAACACCCCACCTGGGACCACTTTATCATTAAACAGGAGTGCATGAGTGATAAACAAAATTTCTTAGATCTTTTCTTTAAATGCAGGTTATGATCTTTATTGCTTGATAAATGAAACATCAGCAAATCAACTATTATCTAATAAAACAACACATCTAATCTAATAAATCAATCACAGTTAAAATAATTTTCAAAATTCAATAAATATTGTCAGGCGTCTTGAACACAATTCGATTAATCATGAGAAGGATCACCAAAATGCATCCTTCTATCTCTACCTGACATCTGACCTCCTGACCATTCCCTGTTCTGGTATCTCAACCCTGTAGGGCCGGTGGGATTAGGCCCAACTTGACAGAAGCTATATTAATTTTCTAGTGCACATTTGTGAAACGCATTTGAATATGGACACCACGAACAACAAAGAACTGAAGAGTGAAAATTCATGACTTTAAAATGATGTTTTGCTCTTAGCAAATGTTTGTGCCACCAAAAGAAGCCATTGTAAATAATGCTTTTAAGCATGTCTGGTAAAAAAAAAAAAGTATAAATACTAAAATGTCAACAGTACAGAATCAGTACACATAGATAAAAACAATACGATTAGATCAAAGACGACAAGATATTTCCTGATGAAAGACTCTTATGACCAGAGAAGACATGCAAAAATCTGAACATATCATGCATTTTATTTCTACATATGTCAGATTCTTGCATGTATAGTCTGGTTGCATTTCTTCCTTTTTTCTGTACTCTATTTTCTGTTATTTTGAGGCATGTGTATGTATTTACGTATGTATTTCTTTAACTGCAATCATCTGTTTCCTTTTATCACGACATAATGCATTCAGTCGGGCAACTTTTGAAAATATCTTTTTCTCCTTGATCTAATCGCATTTTATTTCATGTATGTGCTTTTTGATTCAGACGTGTCAAAAAGCAATAGGTTGGAGTCATGCAGCCAAAATTCTGTATTGAAGTTTTTTTCTTGAAGCTGGCTGGTGTGCATGAATTTTCTTTCCTCATTTTCTTTCATCGTCAAGGTTGTGTTATTTTAAGCCCAATTAATGTCAGAAAACTATGTTAAAATAGGATAAAAGGGAAAAAGAAAATACCTCTCTTTTGTGGTTTCTTCAACTGGGCCGACCTCAAGTGAAGATATTTAAGTTCTTCAAGAATACTTTTTTGTCACCGGGCTTTAAATAAATTGGCCTTTTCTCAAATTTCTTGATCAAATGTGAGTAGTGTATTCAGGCCCTAAACTCTTAAAGAATTACAAACTAACACACACTGCAAACAGTGAGCAGTCACATGTTTGACCACAGTTGAAGGTGACATGCTGCTGCAGAAAACCACATGAAGCATCTCTGAGAAAAAGGAAATGACAGGTACAAACAAACCCTGAGTTATTCAGCTTTTGTTCTATTATAAACATTCAGTGTAGCGGAAAATGACTCTTTGACAATGATTCATCGTGGCTGAACAGCTTTGTGTCCCTCAACTACATTGAGGTTGATCCTGTTTTGTAAATTTGTATAAATCCTCTGACAAGGAAAATATAAAATCTGAAAAAGCATGTGTGGTATTTTATGACCTTCAGTAAAGAAACCTTGAAAAGAACATGTCTTATGTAACATCTTAGAAGAGGAAACTGTCCGCTGCCAAAGAACTGAAACATGATACTAATCTACATGAGGTGGTGAATTTATCTAAGTGTCTATCTTCTGTACACAGTCATATTTTATTCACAGATGGATAGATACTCAGTGTGCTGCAATAAGCGTTAAGTTCTCGCAGAAAGCATCATGATCGTTGATTCTTGTGTCGCAGTGTTTTTGTGTATTTCATCACTAAACATGTGACAGAACACTTTAAACTTTCTCGTCTTTTTGGGCTCGTTTTGAAACATTCAGCATAAAAAAAGGAAGTTAAAGAATTTCCATTATGGGTTCTTGGGAAGTTCAGAGATAAATAAAGCGCCGTGTCAGCTGCAGTGACCAGTAGCATAACACGACATGTGTACACTGGCAGGTTGTTTTATCTGTTAGATATGGCAGCCACTTCTTTTTTATGTAAGAAATATTTACTTTTTGTCATGAGACTGCTCCGTTACGACTTACATAATGAGTTGTTTCAGTTTTGCCTGAAGTTGAACTTAGATCTTTCTGCTTCGGACAAAGAGATGAAGTGTCTACAAATTGATTTACATGAAAAACAAATATATAAAACAAAAAGAAACATGATTACTCAAGGCGGTCAAACCCTTGTCTGTGACACACCCAAATCATCGCTGCACAGTTGTTGATTTTAGACGTTGCATAATAAGATAAATGGAGGTCGTCTTTGTGTTCAGGGTGCGTCAAGTGGTTCTAGGTTAAACACAGGTTTGAAAAGATGCCCCAACTGCTACTTCATCTGTTTTCTGTTTACTCTGAATGAGAACAATAAACAAATCTAACACAAGTTTATTAAACCATTAGAGGAAAAAGACAACACATCGTGATTATTTTTTTTCTTTTTTCTTAACTAAAAGTAATATTTTCCGAACAGCTCATTAAATACACTGCAAAAACTGAAAATCTAAGCAAGTTATTATGTCTTATTTTTTGTACAATTTGTCTTATTTGTCTTGATTTAAGCCACATTCACCAGACCAGGTCATAAAAATGTCTTATTTTAAGTTTTTTCAAAGACAAAAATGAGGTGTAAATTGCTTGTAACAAGTCAAAACAATCTGCCAATGGGATAAGACGAATTTGCTCGTGAAGTTAACTGAAATTAGAAAGATGTCTCAAGACAAGAAACTTTTTCTTATCCCACTGGCAGATTTGTTTTGACTTGTTACAAGCAATTCAGACCTCATTTTTGTCTTTAAAAACTTGAAATAAGACTTTTTTATGACCTGGTCTCATGAATGTGGCACAAATCAAGAAAAATAAGACATTTTTATACTAAAAATGTGACATAATGACTTGCTTAGATTCCGTTTTTTGCTGTGTATGTTCTGCCAAAGAAAGAAGAGACTGTGATCTGTATACAAGAGGAAGTTTAAACCAAGTGATCTGATTGGAAAAGTGTTTTTTCATGAGTCTTTAACCCCATCCATAGCCATTTTCATTGGTCGTATGTAAGGATAGACAGACGTATCGGGAAATATTTGTTAATTTTTTTTTTGTTTGTTTGTTTTTTGCGGGACTTTTTGAGAAGGGGGGCTCAGAGTGGATACTGTCCTAAAAGGTGCTGGTAGACATTTTATCTGCATCCTGGGTCACCATTTACAGTTTTACATACAGTCATTAATCAGAAAGAATCACTTTATGTTCAGTAAACAGACAAAAAGTAAACTTGAATGGGTCTCATTAATTGACACACACGTTATGATTTGATTGTAAAATAGAAGGATACCCCAACCATCGACTATATTTATGTGTTTTTGGTCTTAAATTTCATTCACAGTGGCATCAAAAAGGTCTCTAAAAGTCTTAAATTTGACTAGCTGAAACCTGCAGGTACCCTGATATCCAAGGGCTCTATGGACTCAAATAGATTTAAAACTATCATATATGTGTTGGTTCTGCTAAAAACTTGGTAAGTTTAACATTTCAGGGATAACTTTTTGTATTCCTCGTTGAATATATTTTCAACACCAGTTTGCTGCTTGTGTTTAACTGGGAGCAAAAACAGCACTTCTCCTTGTGTGATTCTACTTTAACACCCTTCATTTCCCGGACTTCCCCTCTCTTTATCAAGAATCCTCGCCGCTCTCTGAGTGACGTCCCTCAGCATCTAATTGTTTCCACAGACTCTTCACTCCGGGGTTAAGCACATGTGCTGCACTTTGGTACCTGTGTTAAACCATGAGGTCATGACAATTGAACAAGTTCCACATCCATTTTTCCTTTCCTCCCCAATAGCGAAGTCTTTTACTACTGTTTTGCCGATCACTTTTTCCTGCAGTGAGAGATTTTGCAGCTTTCACAGATTCTCAGGTCACAGATCTTTTGTTGGGATTTGATTCCCAGTGGAGGTTTTAAATGATCTGGGAAGGATTTGGGAAGCAGCCACCCTGGACCTGAACTGGCAGTGGGTCAGAAATGTGTTTCATCCATCAGAGATGATGAGTTTTAAAGCTGAGCAATATTTCATTATCATCTGCTGAAGTGCACTGTGACTAATACAGTGGTTATGATAAATATTATTGTCAGGAGCCTATTTTTCTGTCAGCTTGGATTTGTGGATTGAAATCTGTTTTTGTCATAATATCAATCAGAGCTTTTACATGTTTATGCTTCACTTATAAATCTTACACAATGCATATCATCATTTCATTTTGGAGACAGACGTGAGCAGGCTGCAGCAAACTCATAAAATATTCATTACTTTTTTCCATTAATCCACTCACCAATCATTTAAAAATGCATAAATGATGACATAATATTAGTAGATTTCTTGATGACAATACTAGTTCTCTGCCTTTCTTTTCCTCTCCTTCTCAGTCAGAAGCAAGTTGACAAAAATACTTAAGTTAAAGGCATAGTGAGTGCATGAGGCAAGTGCTGCATGTCATAATTTTAAAGTTAGCTCATGTAGTGAAGAATATTTAGAATAGATTCAGTTGGGGCGCAGATGACTTAATGGATTAGGTTGTGAACCATAGGTTGGCCCAGGTTTGAATCTGGCCTGTTTCCCGCATGTCACTCCCTACTCTCCCCCCCTTTCCCACTCTATCCACTGTCCTCCTCTCTATCCAATAAAAAGGCACAAAAATCCCCCCAAAAATAACTTCAAAAAAATAAAAAATAGATTCAGTTTGTTTTGTTGCTGTTTAGATATTATTTATCAGTATTACAGTTAAAACCTCATTATTGACCTTTCTGTTACAGCATGCTGTGCCTTTAAGAGAAAAAGTCTGGTGGTTTTGTGACTTACCCAGTTACACAGGTGGAGGGAAAAAATCTACATGGCTGTGGATTGACACATATTGATGATTTTTCTTCATGCTCTCCTTGCAAATAAACCTTTTGTGGTTTTACTTTGGCAACGAGTAGATGCTTACTGCACTGACACATGAACACCTGCGCTAACAGCAAGAAAAACTTTACTGACTCTTACCGTGAGGACTTGATAAATGATCTCGAAATAGTCAATTTTGGGGGGGGGGCGCAGATGACTTAATGGATTAGGTTGTGAACCATGAGGTTGGCCCAGGTTTGAATCTGGCCTGTTTCCCGCATGACACTCTCAACTCTCTCCCCCTTTCCTACTCTATCCACTGTCCTCCTCTGTCAAATTAAAGAAATAGTCAAATTTGTATATTTTTGCCTGTTTATAATCCACGATTGAAGATAAGATTATCAGAGTTATAAGGCAAGTTGATTCTAAATGTTATGTCTCAGTCACTGTGGTCAGGTCAGATTTACCTAAAAGAACTTAAATCCATTAGCTAAGAATTGACTCAGACCCTGTTTACATGACAATGTTTCACAGCATTTCACCCTATAACGAAGGGAAACACAGTGAAGAAAATCTGCATTTACAAGACAACGCTGAGGGACTTAAACACTCTTGTAAAACATATGTCAGGCCTGTAGATCAGGGGTTCCCAAACTTTTCCGCCTGTGACCCCCAAAATGGTAGCTTTAGAGACTGGCGACCCCCTGCTGTGGTACAACACTAATGGGCCAATCCAAAAACAGACAAAAACAAACAAAAAAACCCCTGAGGATACTTAATTTAACTGATCAGTAGGAAATTCACAGACTAATGTGCACTTTGCTGAGTTCACTGCATCAAACTTCAACAAAGAAATGTGAAAAACAGATAAAAACAGTTTCTGTTTGCATCATTTTATATTGTCTTTAACCCCTATTTTTGCTTTTATTCTTACAATAATGGATGAAATGTGGAATTGTTCATAGTTTTCGATTTTGGGACACATTCCACGACCCCCTGTCAATGTCTCGCGACCCCCCAAAGGGTCCCGACCCCCACTTTGGGAACCACTGCTGTAGATGACGATATAACTGTAGGAGCTGTTTACACTACAACAGTAAAGAGGCTGAAGAAGAGGTGAGCTTATCATCTGGAGTTTATATTAAAAACTCCCTCTCTAATCGCAGAAATAGTGCAATAAACGCACATTTTGGTAGAAGGCAGGCAGTAGATTCAGCAGAAGAACAAAATGGTAGCTCACCGTTAGTCTTGTTGTTTGGTTCGTGCATGGCACAGTAGAGGTTTGAAGCTGAGCATGACGTCAGCGTTTCACCTGAAAATACCGGCTTGGCGTTTACAAAGGAACGCTGAAAACATTTGAGAAAAATTCCACTGTGGAGGGCGTTTTCAGTCGGCTAAAACGCAGTTTCTGTGTGAACGGGAGGCTGAAACGCAACAATACTTTTACGTTTCACCCATGGACTGTATATAGAATGGACAGCGTGCTTCCGCCTGTCACCGTTCTACGTTTTTGAAGCCAAACAAACCTGTTTCTGTAGCCGCCATTGTGCAGCCAGAGTCTGCGCAGTAGAGAATTTCCGGTGGAGCCAAGTAAAAAAGAGAAATAAAAATATTTATTTCTTCTTCTTCAGAAGGTTTAGTCTCCTTTTGGCTCTTTCCCGAAGTTTCTTATATCCCCGATAAAAACTACTCACGAACGGCAGCTGTCAACTATCGTAAAACGAAACCTATATCGCGGTTTTTAACGTCCAATAACTAATGAGAAACTAACTTCTCAGAAAAAAAACACCTGAACACCGTTTCTACGAGGTATCGTAATTTTTTTAAGTTTTCCCGGCTCATATCTGGAATACATGGGGAGGCGGGGCTTATGACCTATACTGCAGCCAGACACCAGGGGGCGGGGCATCTGCTGGAGGCTTCAGTTTGAGCCAAACGTCGTTACGTCCACTCATTATACAGTCTATGGTTTCACCTGAAAAACGGGGCCTGAAAGTCTCTTTGCGAGTAGAAAAATCCGTCCTTTCCATTGTTAGATGCTTCCTGTTGTCCAGAAATTGCGGTACATGATTAATTAATTACCTGAGCTGAAAGAATTCAGTAGCTTTCATTGTCAAATCAGAAGCCAGAAAATATTGAGGTCTAAAAAAAAACTAGCTACAATAAATAACACATTTATTGTGTTACTGTTTTTTTCCAAGCAGAAAACTTGATAAACACACAAAGTATCAAAAATTTGATCATTTTCTTGTGAATTATGTTACTTGATGTTGAATCTTTGTGCTTAAGATGTGAAATTTCTCACCTCACAGACAGTTTTCAGATGTTCAACTTTTCCTTGTTGCAGTCTTTGCTTTAAGGCTGAAACTCATAAATCACAGTTTCATGTTGACACACTTACAAATTAATGAAAAGCTTTCTCCAACTTTTACTTTCACTTTATTCATGAGTTTGGTACAAGAACATTCACATATTTTTGAAAGTTTATTACTGGCTTTTTAACAAGGAAGTGAAATTTATAGAACAATATCTGAATCAATCTTTAAAGAGAGAACAGCTTTAACAGAGTGTAACTCCAGGAAAACCATTAATGGAAACTTTATTATGTCTTAGGTTTGCATTTTCTTTTTTTAAGTGCCCAATAAAATGTGATTAGATGAGAGGATTTTCACACAACGTTAAGGCGATGCTGGAACAATCCTAAAAAAGTAATGACCTGAAAACGTACGTGGAGACGTTTAATAAATCTCTTTACTTTTGGAGCCTCCAACCATCCTCCAGAAAAGTGTAGCTGCCTTTTATTCTGAAATGCAGGAGATGGTATGAGTCTAGTTTTGATGCCAGTTTGACCTAATTCTTTAAAGATGTACTCGAAAATAAAAGCAACACCATAAACAAAGTCATCTGGTACTTATTCCAAACGGCTCCAAACGATCCGGACCTTCTCACAGAGAAGAAAAGTAGAATAAATAAACATAATAGTTCACATTTTGTCATGAATTCTTTACAGTAATTGTGCGGTTCGACGATATGCTACAGAGAGAGACGTTGCAGACGATCGAGCAGTGGTTTAAGAATTCAAAAAGTGCATAAAAAAAATCCTAGATGGTCTTTAAAGCTGTGACTGTCCCATTTTTTTACGAGTGATACACTGAGAAAAGGCGTCGAATGCAAATTTAAACATCTTTTTCCACCTTTCAAAGAGATAACTACACAGTGATGCTTGAGTATTCAGTCTTATTCAGGGCAGAGTATTCCCTATCACAGTTTTTTTTTTACAGTCTTATATACATTTCTCCAACGTGTTTGCCGTCTCGCCTGTGAAAGTCACATGTAAAGCTGAGTCCTTGTTGCTCATCGGAAGCTCTTTCAGAGTCCTGTCAACATTTTTGTCCCCTAAATTCGTCCGTAAAAGCCCCATCTGAGCCTCTTTGACCTCCTGTGGTCCCTGTAACGTCTGTGAGTCCGTCGCCCTTGATTGAAATGTCTCCGACCCGCCCGTATTCCCCTCGGGTTGGTATAAGAAAGTCTGCGATGTGTGCACCACTTCCGGCATTTCGTGCGACATCAGCGAAGGAGAATCCCTGGAGACGATGGAGGACGAGAAGCGTCTGTCCGTGCAGCTGAACTGCCTCCCGTTCCTCCGTCCACGTCCGCCCATTTTGCAGAACAGACACTTGATTTTCTCCATCAGCGTGAGGACGACTGTCTTTCTGAGCAGGATGTAGATCCAAGGGTCCAGGATGGGGTTCACCGACGCCATGCGGATCGCAAGCAAGTCTTTGTTCAACCCGAGAGGCACTTCTGTCTGGCTCCTGTACAACTGATTCTCAAAGATCCTCAACTGGAAAAGAGAGAGAAAGAGACAGTCATGACATTTTTCAGAGGAGCGTGAAAGAGCATTTTTAAACACAGAGAAGCTTCCAGACAAGCTCTAACATGTCAACATCTATTATACAAGAGTAGGATAATGTTTATCTTTCATTCTTGAAGAAAGGGGCTTGGCTGAATGTAACTTCTGTGCAGCCACAGCGGTGTGAGGATGGCAGGAGACCAGGAAAAACAGAGCAGCAATTCTCACCATCGTTCGTCAGAGAGAGCCTTTGGCCATTGGGCTTTCCCAAAGTCTAATCAACAGGCAGCTTTTCTTTAGGTCTCAAAGCCATAATTATGTTTGACATTTCACATTTAGGAAAGTGATTAAAGGAAAGTTGCACATTTTTTAAACCATATCAGGCACGGTGAGAATCAAATCTAAAAAAACAATGCAAATACAGTTTAAAGATTCTTTAAAGTCACTTTGGTAAAACTGAACAAAATAGACTTTAGATTTAGAGGACAATCTCAATGAATGATGCTGAATTTCTGAATTATTTTAACAGACTGTTGATGCTGGATTCTGTCATTTTGGGGCAAATTTCTTTCATGTTAAGTATAAGAAAACAAAGTTTCAGTGTTTGCATGTTTTCCCTTTGAAACTGTGAGCACATCAATCATTCCCTCACTGAAAATCTGCATGGCCCCATGGCAAAATCTCACGGTCTGTAGTATTTCAAACTTCACCCTGAAGTCTGGTGACTACAGCTGAAATGACTCAACTCCCAGGGGCTGTTTGCTGTAAACAAAACAAATCCAAACACATGACATTTGGCTGAAATCCAACTTTGGCGCTAATTGTTCTACTATGCCTTTTCTGAAAATGCAAATCCTGCTCTGGGAGTGTTCAGCATCTTTCATGTGCCGCAGAGAGATGCGTCATCTAACCACAAACACCAAAACTAGAACACAAAGTTCACGTAGCATGTTTTAACAATCAGCCACCCCCCTGCATTGCATTGAGCAAGGGATATTTAGTGTTTTGTTGTTATAGTGACGCACGTGTGTTGTAGTTAATTCTTCTTTTCACGTGTTCAGATGTTTTGTGATGTATTTTCTTCCTCATACTTGCGTTTTTGTTGAGAGAACCACACAGTTTTGTCTCTTGGTAACTTTTACGCATGCGCATTCCAAGTTTTTAACCACGACTGGTGTTATTTTGGAGTACTCACCACTAAAGGTATAGAGCAGATGAGAACCACAGCGGAGGTAGCAATAAGCAGGATCACCATCTGGATTTCTGCAGCAGCTAAACGTCCAAAACTCCGCCTGCGCCTCAGATCCGCGATGCGCCTCTG
>RPOG01005369.1:0-33090 GCA_008086565.1 Thalassoma bifasciatum | reverse complement strand
CCAGTTGAATCCTAAATCAAAGCAGTGTTCACCTTAAATTGCAGCAGGAAATGCAGGCAGCACATGTTTCTGCTCCCAGTTCCTGTTGATTCTGTCAAAGAGTGAACAAATTAGCCTCTCATAGCATCTTAACCGCTCTTTAATCACACAGACTCTTTGCCTCTCCGGCTTTGTTTGCTGAGTACTGTTCCACGCCCTCTCTCGCCGCCTCGCTGGCTGCAGCTCTGTAAACTGCTGGTGGGACGTGGGTTGTTTTTTTGGGGGGGTTACTAAAGCCACTCGGCCTGGGTGGGAGGGCCAAGCTGGACAGTGACAGAGGGAGAGAGAGGGTCTATGTATTCAGGCTTTTGGCCCTCAGCCCGTCTCAAGTGCGTCCTGAGGGGAACATCCTGCCCCTCGTTGGAACTTCCTCGGCCGGCTGAAGTGGCCCATTCATGGAGGTCTTGTGAGGGGGGCTTGTTTTCGCTGCTAAATGGATGTTTCTGTTTCAGAGGTGTTTGCGCTGGTGGACGCTTTCCATTCCTCCCCCCTCTGCCTCCTCCTCCTTCTCCTCAATCCCCCCTTTTTCTATCCCTCCTTTACCACGATCCCTCCGCCCAAACCCCCTCTCCACTCACCATTGGCTGCTGATCATCAAACCCACTCTCTCTCTCTTTGGGCTGCTGCTCGACCTTTACACCACCTCTCACCAGCCTACCAGAGGAGGGGAGGAGATGAAGGGGAAGAAGCTTTTAATTGACCGAGGCCACTTTAAGATGAAACATTTCATTGATCAAATATTTCATGTAGACCAGTAATGGAACCAAAAAATGTTGACTTTTTTCCATTTGCAGCCTGTTTCAAGTTGACGCTGCAGTTTGTTGTTATTGCAGTTTTGCAGAGGCTTCATTTTTAAAAATTTTGAGGTTGCTTGTTGGTTAAAGCTCGTTTTTACTGATGCAGCTTTTTTATAAATATACCATCACTCAAGTAAAACATGTTGGAGTGACTCAGTGGTGTTCACAGAGGGGAGGGCAGGGGGGGAGTGGTTGCCCGCCCTTGTGGCCCAATTATTGAAAAATGCAGGCTAATGTTCTAAATTGATCTCTCTGGAGCCAAACTTGCTCTAAAGTGCCTTTTTGGGAGCCAAAACAAATGCTGATCCCGGGTCGGTGAGCAACACTACTCTGTCCCTTTGACTGATTAAAACATGATAAACTGATCTCCTTGGAGCCAAAATACATGTTAAAGTGCCATTTTGGGAGCCATAACATTCCAAAGTGCCCTCTTGGGAGCCAAAAAATATACTTACATGTCCTTTTGGGAGTCAAATGCTTGTGAAAGTGCCCTCATTGCTGCCAAATTTGCACTAAAGTGCCTATTTCACAGCGAAAACAAACGCTAAATTTCCCCCTGGTTGGCAGACCTCACTAATCTGCCCCTTTAGCTGGTTTAAACAGGATCAACTGCTCTCCTGGGGAGCTAAAACATGCCTTGTTGCTCTCCTGTTGGAAGCCAAAATGCATGCCAAAGTGCCATTGTCAGAGCACTATGTGCTAAAATTCCCTTGTGGGAGCCAAAATACTCAAAAGTGCTCTCTTGGGAGCCAAAATGTATGCCATAGCATCTGTTTTGGAGGCAAAATGTGCTCAAGTTCCTCCTAAGGAGCAAAAATACACAGAAGTCTCTTCTTGGGAACAAAAACATGTGCTAAAATGCCCTGTTGGGAGCAAAAATGCACACCAAACTACCCCTTTCAGAGCCAAATGTGCTGCACCTTCTTTTGGAGCAAAAAAACCCAAAAGTCTCCTCTTGGGAGCCAAAATGCCCATTTCAGAGTGTGCTCAAGTCCCCAGTCAGGAGTAAAAACACACAAAAGTTTCCTTTTGGGATCCAAAACGTGCCTAACTGCTCTCCTGTTGGGAGACAAAATGCACGGCAAATTGCTCCTTTCAGAGCCAAATGTGTTAAGATGCAGTCTCAGGAGCCAAAATACGCAAAAGTCTCCTCTCGTGAGCCAAAATGTGCGCTATATTTGCATTGTCTTTCCTTTGCCCAGACCCTTCAAAACATCTGTGCGTGCCACCAGAGTGAACAAAGTCAAAGTAACAGTAACTTGCAGTTGGAAATTGTATCAATAATTCATTGTTGAGAAGGTTGATGAAAAGCTTCTGTTACTGCCAAAGGTCTTTGGTCCTAGTGCAAATGTGATGAGCCACATAATGTTTCAGACAACAAGATAGAGGACCGGCATTGTTGAAGACTGATGTAGGATGGCCAAAGAACAAAAATTGTAACAAAATTAGCTCCCAACAAACAAAGTGACATGATGAACACAACTGGGAGCTAACATTAGGCTAACTTTGGCTAACGTTTGGGATGTAAAAGATAACGTTCAACTTCTTTCCTGCAGAATGACAACATGTTTCCCCCTATATATGATGTTGACTAGCAAAACTTTATCCAAAGAAGACACTTCACTGGGTTGAGGTGTGGTTCAGAAAAGGGTTAAAAAATATACCCTGTCACATCCCAGCCTTTTGGGATACTTTATGTCAGAGATGCATGAACCCTAAAAACACAATTTGACCATTTTCAAACTGAAAATCTCAGAAGAAAAACTCATAAAACCAAACAAAAGCTGACTGTCTATGATGCATTTTAATCAATGTCCGGGCAGAGAATGTTGGAGTGTATGGGATTGCTGTATGAACTCTGATTGGCTCACCATGTCAGAGGGCGGGACTTAGCCATAGGTCAATTAGCTCAGTGGAAGACGCTCGCATCAATGCTGCAAAATTTGAAGGTGCCACAACATTTACTACAGAGGCACTGAATATCTTCTGTAAATCATTTTTGTAAAAGCATGTGGACGAAGTGTGTGGTTCAAAATATATGAAACATTTTAGAACAAGAGTTATTTGAGAAAGACGTTAAAGCTGCATTGTAAAGTATAACTTTTGCTGAGCCTAGTGGAATGACTGTAACTTCTACATGCTAAAATCTCAACATTACATTAGCTTGCTTTTCTCTTCTGAAGTGAGCTGTTGGAATGTATGATTGACTCATACTTATTCTGTTTCCATTAAAAGAGAAAAAAAAAGTCACACACCAGCCTGAAAAGAAACATTTTAGAGACTTTGAACAGGACTTTTCCTCTCTTTGAAAAGTTGTATTTTCAGTTTCTTCTCCTGCTGTGTTCTCAAATTAAAACAAACACAAGTAACAGAGTACAGAAACAGCTCCAAAGTGCAACACAAAAAGTTTTCTAGAAGATTCTCATGACTCCAGACAGGCCGAGCCTTGATGCCTCACCCGTGCTGAAAAGCTCAGCCATTTTTATCGCTGTCTGGCTTCATGTGCTGCCAAGAAGCACTTTAATTGTTTCCCTTTTAGTCAAAGCCACAAAGCATCTCTGTTCCAGTATACACAAACTGCTGCCCCAATTTTTTTTTTCTCTTTTTTTTTTTTGCAGACAACTGAAAATAATTGCAAGTTTCATGCAGGCTGTGACGGAGCAGTCTTATGTGTTTTGCACAGTTTGAAGTTATTTCAGTCGGTCAGAGGAAAATCAAAGATGGCTGCTGAAGGGCTGCACTGTTTGTCCCATCATGGAGTTTATATGTTACACAACCATGGTGGTGGTTACAGCGTGGGTGTGTGTGAGTGTGCATATGTGTTATTCACGCCATGGGGACAAATCATCACACTGTAAACCTTTTCTTTAAGCTGGAGACCTGGTTTCATGTGTTGGATGTGTGCATTATTTTGTGTGTGCGGAGAAGTAAAGCATATGATGTTTCTGGAGTTAAAAGTATGTGTTTCTCGTGTGTTTGTGTACATGTGTGTGTGTGTCAAAATGAGTGAGTTGTAATGTGTGTAACTCTGCCACTCATGTCCTAAGCAGCACGGTGCATCTATTTGTGTGTGGGAGTGTATATAAGCGTGGGAGTGTATTTGTGTGTGTGTGTGTGTGTGTGTGTGTGTGTGTGTGTACTGAGTTCCTGAAACTGGACCTTGGTATGTTGTCACTGTAAGTGTGCCAAATCAGCGATTAACTGCGCTCCCTCTGAGACAGGCGTGTAGCCGAGTGACATTCAGGAACAGGTGTGTGTAAAACAATCCGGTTTTCAGCGCTCCTTGGAGAACCCCAGTCCCAGTGAGCTGCAGGAATAGACCTGATGATAGTTTAGGGACCAACATAGGTTTGTTTGCTGCTTAGGTTGTGGATGCCCCTCTAACAGCGGGCGTCTTCTCAAGTGTCAGTCAGGAGGGCAACAATCGGTCTTCACATTTTTTTAACTGTGACTTCTCTTTATCAGTCAGAAAAAGCAATATAGAAAACAAGTAAAACTTCTTTTTGTGTGGTAATTCTTTAATAAAATTTGCAGAAGTTGAAGTTCAGCAATGTGCAATTTGCACGCAGATGTGTAGCTCTTTATTTGCAGTTTGTTATCCAAGCTACATAAAAGGTAGTTGGACTCAGCTGATTACAGAGGTTTTGGTTATGAGAACCAGATTGGTTCATCAGTTTGTGAAGACTTGCACCACATTCCTCCATTGGTCATGATACCAGAACTCTACAAGGTTCATGTACTCAAAGTTTACCACAGTTTTAATTATGTATATTACAACATATTGATATTCGACGTCATTATTCTAGACTAAGACTTAAAATAGGGTTGTCCAACTCAAATACACAGTGGGCCAAACTTTAAAACTTGGATAAAGTTGCAGACCAACATTGATATTTCCCAAAAAAATCTCCTCCAGATTCAACAATGGGCCTTTCCATATGGACCCAAAAGAGTTTGCTTAAACTTTGAATAGGCAACGAGTGAAGCTTAATATCATACAATATATAACTTAACATTGCATACATGAAAAATTCAATTTGTCATTCATTTCTTCAATAAAATTAAGAAAAATATTGTGTTCTACTTTTTTATTTCCACCTTCGGATATGATTTTCACCAGCAACCACAGGCTATAAAGAAATTTAAAACTAGGATAACAATAACAGACCAATTAATGGTCTGTCTTTTGCATATAAAAACAAACATTTTGCATCCCACCTTTCCAGAAAGTTCCTGTTTTCTGTCTGTCTCTTCCCTATTTTTTTGGTAGGGGTAGCACGATGCCATTAGGTGCATGAGGTCGCCATGACTACTGTCAACAGATGAGAGGGCATTTATAGGTCCTGTCCTGGTTGATGCACAAAAACACCAGCTTAGCATTCTAGGATTTGCAGTATTACCAGCATATATCCTGGTGGGCCAGCTCTAGCGGTCACTCGGCATTGCCTCGCAGGCCAAATATATTTACACTGAGCCCAAATTTGGCCGGTGGGCCAGAGTTTGACACCTATGACTTAAAGGGATTTTCTAAGTGATCTTAAAAAATCTCTTCTTGATATATGCCTGATCATAATCCCTAACTCAAAATGAGCTTATCAGGTCTGGAGTAGGTTATTTCTGTATCATGATTCCTAGCTGCTCAATCAGGTTAGACTGGACTGGATTGATTTTCGGCTGGTCAAGTCTCTATGACAGCATCATGTGAGCCGACAAAGTTTAGCAGTGAGAGATCTGTGTTTTTCCTGCTGATTCATTTGGTAGTAACAGTGGGAACCGAGAGGAAACAATAGAGGTACTGATATGTCTTAGAGCACCGGGCTGTGCGTAGAGCTGAATGCATGGCTAGTAAATCACACTACAAACTGACAAAGTTTGCTTGTAATCACGTATCAAACAACAGCGCTGCGTAAGTGTTTATTAATACGTTATCTCATCATGTTATATGTGGTATAAAGTTATCCTGAATGAAGAAAAGCAGTTTGCGTGAGTCCTCTAGCTGAAGGGAGTTGCCTTTAATAAAGGAGAACTGTACATCGCAAGTGGCACAAGTACATCGCAAAAAAATGAAATATAAGCAGGCTAGTCTTATTTTTTAATTTTTTTAAATTCTTTTAAAACTTAATATGAGCCACATTTACCATACCAGTCCAAAAAAAATGCGTTGTCTCAAGTAATCTAAAGACAAATATAACATCTGACTTTCTTGTAATGAGTAAAAGAAATCTGCCAAAGCTGGTTATTTCAGCATGGAGCCTTCTGGGTACAGACTGTATTTTATAAGGACAAAGTCTCTGTGATGTCATTTATCTGTTCCTGATACAGAAAGATGAAGCTTTTCATCAGTGAGAGGGCAGGATGGGATCGTTGACTCCAGTGTTGGGCTTTAGGCCGTAGTGCCAGACCTGTCAGTCAGGTGAGCTGTGTCTCTGATTGGTCACACTTATGATGTCAATATCTTCCTACTCTCTGAGGTAGAAGAAATTACATATTCCAATCCAAGTTTGTTTTTGAACCAGGCAGTTAATATATATTTTTCCCAAAGCTGTAAATGTTGACTTTTTTTAGCTCGGTGTGTATGTGGTTTCTTGTCTTTCTACAGTCAGCCTCTAGTGGCCACTCAGAGAATTACACTTTCTGGCACCTCTGCTTATTCATTCATGTTATAAAGTACATTTTTCTTCTTTCAGTCACTGAGATTCAGCACTCTCCTCACTTTGGTCATATTTTATTCATTTTAACAGTAGAAGCTATGCTGTATGACGTGTGTTGACAATAAAATCGACATAGCCCTCCTCTCTTGATCACTTTACTACCATAACTGATTTCACAGCATGTGTAACTCTGGACACCAGAAGTAACAGTAGTCCATAAAAGCCTCAGACTCTCCTCGGCCAAAAGCAGCAATCCCTCACGCTGCTGGACACCACTTCAAAACACAAAGTGCTTCGATATAAACGAACTGTGACAATCAGTTTCACACAGTCTAACTCAGTGCAGTACGGACACTTCAGTACTTTTACTCCAGGATTAAACACAGTTCTTCTTTATTTACTGATCAGATTCATTCATACAAATACATTTTGAAGCATGGGAATTAAGTGCCTTGCTCACTTTGCCATAAAAAGGAAGGAAAAGTTTGGTCTAAACAGTCACACAATGCTGCTTTTTTTAAATGTAGCCTCTCAAATGTTATCTTACAGCTGTTTTAAATGTCTCACTGTGTATCTTCTGCCATCAAGAGAAGAGAGAGATGATCAAAGCATCTAAAAAAAGTTCAGGACTCACTCTCATGTACACTCTGTCCTCACAAGCGTCTGTGCTGTTGCATGAATTAAAGATAAAGCTGTTCAAATCCCTCTCTACTCTCCTGGTCATTACTCGCCAAAGTGGCCGTGCTTACAGTAGAGTAATCCAACGATCACTTTCCTGAAACACTGTGACCACTCAAGTAGCAAACTGCTCCCTTTAGGTAACCAATGATGCTTAAAACAACCCAAAGAGTTATTAAAGGAGCAGGGTTTGACCTCCGTCTGCGCTCCCTTTCTCTCCTTCGCCGTCCTCCGTGGAGAGATTAGGAATACCATGGTCGGCCAGGACTCCCCTGCCATTCCCATTTATGGAACATCTGTTCCATCTCCCTGGCCTCGTCTCTAATTGCTGGATTAGAGGGTGACGGGAAGGCCCTGGTTGTTGAGAGTCGTCTCTGAGCTGTTTTGACATGCTCACCCATGATGTGCGATCATGGGGGAAAAATGTTGGTCTGGGTCGTGGTATCTCATCATTCAATAGAGTTTTGCAGGATGATTCAAGAGATCGGAGGGCGGGGTGTGTTTACGAGTCCCTCTGGTTGTTTTCTCAGTGATTTACAGAGACGGGTCATCCAAACACACCATCACTCCTCTTTCTTCTTCTTCTGCACAGTGAGAGTCTTAAGACGACATGACTTTACATCTGCAGCGTACTAAAGCAAAAACACTTCAACGGTAGAGTGAGAGCTACAATAGGTTGACCTATTGTATTGTATGGTTGACATGTCCTCCTTTTTGACTGTAAAATTCTGTCCAGGGGGATTTTATAAAATTCCTTAAAATGTCTCAGCTTGTTCTCCACATCATTGATATTTATGATAAAGTGCTGCACTGAGCTCCTGATGTTATTCTGTGCACCAGCTTGTGTAGATGTTGAGGTGCAGAAACAGATGCTCTGACTGCTTGTGCTGCTCTCTTAGACAGAAAATGCTGCAGTAAAATGCACTTTTACAGACAAATTACATGTAAACGGTAGTGCCCCACTTTTTTTCTGAGGTAAAGCCTGCTTTTTGACATGGTCATGACCAGTGTTGAGAATTTATCCAGCCATATTCAGTCAAATTTTGTGCTAAAATTAAAAGTTGTGAGCAGAAAAGAAAAATTATGAAATAAAAGTAAAAAAATCTTGAAGTATTAAGGTTTATATTCTGAGACACAAGGTTGAAATTTTGAGATAAAATTTTTGACAAAAAAGTGAAAATCTAAAGCTCAGGCTCAGAAAATCAAATTTAATGTATGAAAAGTCAAATTTTGGATGAAAAGTCAAAATTTAAAACCAAAACGTCAAAGTTTGGAGAAAAAAGGTCAAAATTATAAAAGAATACATGTAAGAAAGGTCAAAATTCAAAGCTTAAATAGTCAAATTTCAGGATAGAAACTCAAAGTGATAATGGGAAAGTAAAATTCTGAGATAAAAGTAAAAAGTTTGAGATATCTAAGTCAATATTCTGAGACACAAGGTTGAAATCCTGGAAGAAAAATTATGACCAAAAGTCAAAAATCAAAATTAGAAAATCTAGGAAAGGCTAAAAAGTCAAATTTTAGATAGAAAGTCAAAATAGTTCAAGTTATGAGCTGAAAAGTCAAAATTTTGTGAAAAAAGTCAAAACTATTTCAAAAAATAGTTAAGAAAGGTCAACATTCAAAGCTTAAAAACTCAGAGTTAGAGCTCGAATGTCCAATTTTCAGACAAAGAGTCAAATTTTCTTTTTAATTAATAATTTTAGCGAAAAGTGAAAGTTATGAGCCAAAAAGAGGGAAAAGTAAACAAAGCTAGTTTTTCATTTTCTATATTTCTTATATTTCTGGAAATGAGCTTCAGTACATTATTTATGTTTACATAATAAAAAATGTTCCCTTCAAGCAGAAAAGGAGTGTTTTACATAAATGTATGAGTTATGACGCTACTTTATTGTCCTCGAGTATCTTTGTGTTTTCTCCCCAGAGGTCGTGAAGGGGGTCTTCATTTTGGGCTTTTGGAATATGGTCACCCTGCCTACAACGACCAACCAGCAATAGATTCACTTACATTCATCCAGCTATGTGTGTGTGTGTGTGTTTGAAATGAGATATTTAAAACAGTTGTTGAAAAATACAAGTCTTCCTCTGGATAAAACACAGAAGCCAGAGGCAAAACACATCCTGTATGAGTGCATGAATATTAATGCAGCGCACAGAAACACAGCTATGGATAAAAGCTTTACTCTCTCCTTCTTTTTCATCCTGGTGCTGCAGATAACCACGGCAACTACAAGGGAAATTACTGGATTATCATAATAATTGATTCCTTTTTATGCCAAGTTGCTCATTGAGACATAAAATAATACTTATATTTGTATGTTTTTCAGCATCCAAGGATTCCAAACAACAAACGGGATTCCTGGGAGCTTAGCGAGCCATTATAAAATAAGAATACATGCAAACATAAGTCTATATCATATTCCAAATAAAGAAAATAAAGCTCAAGCAAAAACAGATTTTGTCATTGAAAGCTTAAAAAGTTAGCTCAGTGGAGATAAACAGATGTTTGCTGCATAATTCTAGAAACTTTTATCATTCGACTTAACTATTTTAGTCGAGTTAATTACAAAACATCACTGCTTCGCACCAGAACTTTTTGCTGGTTAGAAAAACTGTCTGAATAACTATCCGAGAGTGGCTCTTGTTAACAGTGACTAGTTAAAGCATGGTTTATACATTGGCGGTGTGGACCAAAATGAGATTATAGGTGCTTATATAGATTATTTCTAAATGTTCATTCCTAGTTTCCAGATTGGGTCAGACTGGACCAGACTGATTTACGGCTCCTCAAGTGTCTATGACATCACTCTGTCGGCTGATGAAGTTTCGTAGTGAGAAGAGAGATGTGTTTAACTGTCCTGAAAACGCTTTCGGTGGGACATTTCATTGGTTCATCTGAGAAAGAGCTGTTCGAAATTGTTTTCAGAGGCGGGACCTTAAAAAAAAGAAAAAAACAGCAGCTGGTGATTGGACGACAGTTCAAAGAAAAATCATTATATACAGCATTAGAAAATATATTTATATACAGTACAGGCCAAAAGTTTGGACACATCTTCTCATTCAATGGGTTTTCTTTATTTTCATGACTATTTACATTGTAGATTCTCACTGAAAGCATCAAAACTATGAATGAACACGTGGTGTTATGAACTTAACAAAAAAAGGTGAAATAAATGAAAACATGTTTTATATTCTAGTTTCTTCAAAATATCCACCCTTTACTCTGATTACTGCTTTGTTTACTTTTGTCATTCTTCAAGAGGTCGTCACCTGAAATGGTTTTCCCTTCACAGCTGTGCCTTATCAGGGTTAATTAGTGGAACTTCTGCCTTTATCAATGGGGTTGGGACCATCAGTTGTGTGGTGTAGAAGTCAGGTTAATACACAGCCAACAGCCCTATTGGACAACTGTTAAAATTCATATTATGGCAAGAACCAATCAGCTAACTAAAGAAAAACAAGTGGCCATCGTTACTTTAAGAAATAAAGTCAGTCAGTCCAGAAAATATTAATGAAAATAAAGAAAACACATTGAATAAGAAGGTGTGTCCAAACTTTTGGCCTGTACTGTGTGTTAATAATCATTATCTGTCTCCAGTTGTTTACAAAGACAAGAAAACTGAGGCTGGGTAAAAACTTTTTGTTCCTACTTTTGACAGTGGAGCTTGTAAAAACCATCTCGCTAATGCCCGAATAACTCAGCAACAAAAAGAAATCTGCTCAACAGGATCACAACAACAACCCAAGTGCACTCACAGGTCGATAAGAAGATAAGAAACCAACATTAAAGCTGCACTTTGACTGGAAAAGAATGTGATTTTGTCTTGCACAAATGGGGCACGACTCAAAGGCATCATTGTAGAGTTTATTTGCCATGAAATTAGGAGTCATTAAGGCCGGGGTGAGCGGTTCCACATGCGAGGAGCTGTCTTCCATCCCACGTTCAAGGTAAACAACAGAGAAAGACGTCTCTCTTCCCTCTCTCTCTCTCTCTCTCTCTCTCTCTCTCTCTCTCTGCCTTCATGCTTTTATTTTTCTAACCTTAAACCCACTGCAGGTCGCCCCCCTGAGCGTACAAATCTCTTTTTCACCAGACGTCTGACCCAGAAAGACGCATCAAGTACAAACATAACGACACAATACGTCTCTTCTTCTCACCTCCACTTTTCACTTTTTGTTTGACCTTGCAGGGTTCTGATTTCACACACACACAGAGGCAGAAACACACACTTTCCCCTCCTCCTTCTTCCTCGTCAGCCAGAAATGAACATGACTGATGACACCGAGGAAACACAACGCTACCGACGTGGAATTTAAAGTGGGCCTGTGAAACTTAGCTGCTACCGTTCAGACGGAGCTCATGTGGTCGGGCAAACGGCGATGGATGGAAGGTGTGAACAGGAAGTTCACGGCTGCCACAGATGGCGACGGAGGATATTTTCCCCAAGGCTGACGCAGGATGACCTCATCAGGTTATATCGTAAGAACCTGGCATTGTTGATTGACACGTGGGATACATTTCTGACACTCCATGAAAAGGAGCCGCTTGGAAAACAGGCGCTAGAGTTTTGGGCTGAGATCCGATCGACTCTGAGTCAATGAAATTAACAGACTGAGGATAATTTGTCAAGTTGGCATCAACATTTCTCATAAATAGAAGCATTTAAAGCACAAACACTTTCAGGGAGATTATCTGAAAGATTAAGAAGATGTATGAATGTTCAGTTTGGATGAATCAGAACAGTAGAACTGAGACCTCATGCTGACTGCTTCTACATAACTTCATCAAAACTGACCTGTGGTAGAAATTTGAACTTTAGTATTATGGTCAAATACAATTTTTATATTAGGATTATTGTTAGAGTGTATTATCATACACTGTAAAAAGCAACCGATAGAATCTACTCAATGTAATTGAGGCAACAATTTGTACTCTGTTTGATTGTACAAATATAACCCAATTTTTTTTAGAAAACATTCCCAAAATATCCATCCATCCATCTTCTTAACCGTCTATCCTGCTGTTCAGGGTCACGGGTGGCTGGAGCCTATCCCAGCTCTCATTGGGCGAGAGGCAGGGTACACCCTGGATTGGTCGCCAGTCAATCGCAGGGCTAACACAGAAACAAACAACCATTCACGCACACAATTTAAAATAATCAATTAACCTAATGTGGGCATGTTTTTGGTCTGTGGGAGAAAGCCGGAGTACCCGGAGAGAACCCACGCACGGGGAGAACATGCAAACTCCACACAGAAAGGCCAACCATGCCCAAATGGGGAATCAAACTGGCGATCTTCTTGCTGTGAGGCTGCTGCGCTACCCGCTGCGCCAGCATACAGCCCTTACCAAATATATATCAACAATAATATACTCAAATAATCTGGGCAAATTCTTCTTAATCTTATGAAATAGATTTGATGACTAAATACCTATTACAAATGGGTTATATCATGTTAAAACAAAATCACATTTTACCTCGTGACTCTGAGTGAGGAGGGCACACAATGGACATGAGGCCCTGCTGTACATAGGTGAATCATGTTGTTCACACAGGCTGTCTCTGTCCTGACATAAACTGACTGTCTACACTCCTAAGCTTAGACCAGTAGGATATTATTAAATAATGGGATCTTTTTATTTACTTTATTTAGACTTCTGCAGAACTTCTACTTGCTTTCATGAAAAAGAGAAGAGGGCGAGGTCTGAAAAGTTGCTAAATATTGTGTCAAAGAGGCTAAGTTGGCAACACTGTTCTAGGAAGGGTTGGTGGTTCCAATCAGGCAACAAATCACTGAGAGAGGCAGCAACTATAGAACCTCAAACCTATTTGCATTCACAATTTGATACCACAAACAAAATTTGCAGACATAAACACAAAAGGGATCTAAGTCTCTGAGTGACTAAGTCTTTTCAAAAAATTGTACAGAATCCACCTAACTCTTTAAACTCTTTACTTAAAGTGGGGAAAAAATAATGGCAACCAATAGTGCACTTCACAGCCCTTTATAATCAGTGACTTTGGACCAGAGTCCTGCACCAGGCCGGGTACCCACAGAGAACGTTCAGCTACTGGTAGAAAATAAACAGTATTATTTCACGGGTACAGGTACGGGGATAAATAAACAAAATGTGGGCGGGTAGCATGAAAGTGCTCTTAACGAAAAAGATCTTAAAGAGCTGTGGGTAAATTAAGTCAGGTGTCGGGCAGCGGAAAAGAGACGTTGGCCGCAGGAGCGCGCCACCTCGGCCTCACAGAGAAAGAGATTCTCCTTCTTTTGGATTATGGTTTTTGTTTGCTAGCCCTCTTTTGAATTTTTGTTGGATTATTTGACATGGAGCTTTGGATTACTTGTGTTTTATTTTCCTTCTTTTTGGATTATGGGACTAAAAGACTGAGGAGCGCGAACTGGGAACAAAGAGACGCTGAACTGATCCGGGGGAAAAAGTAAGATTCGTTTACTGGGAGTTTAATTGAAGACTTTTCATTTCTTATTTAGTTTTGGGACCTTGTTTGGGGCATTTTGAGAACAATGGATTAAGTTTGGACAGCGTAATTTTGAGTAACAATTAAATTTCATAATAAAAAAATAAATACAGTGTGCCATCTAGTGGGTAAATAACAGAATTGCAGGGAAAAATAAAACATTAGCAAGGTTTGTTCATTAAATTTTTTCAAGTTCGGCGGGCCGGATTCAAATATTTAATGTGGCATGTGGCCCCCGGACCGTAGTTTGCCCATGTCTGATTTAGATCACAGGTCGGGTCCCGATGTATTACTCGCAGGTACAGATTTCAAACGGAGATAATTGCGGGCAATGGGTCGGGTCCGGTTCTGAGCTCCGCGGATACGGGTTTGAAAAGTCAGACCCGTGCAGGACTCTGCTTTGGACCCAGACTGGTAACCTCAAAATCTCCGAAAGAAAAACCTGATATGTAAAGCAAAATTATTAAAGGGGCTTTAAAACTAACAAAAACAATAAAACAGTCATTACGGATTAACAGGTCTAAATCCTGTTTAATTTATGAGCCTAAGTCTGGGCCCAAACCATCAGTCCTTGAGACAGAAATCCAGGTCCTCGACAATAATGTGTGTCCTTCATGATGTCTGTTCATCAATTCAACCTCATGAAGGTTTCATAGAAGCTGGAAGGTTTGCATTCACTTCTCCTGTTCAAATATCCCTGTGATACTGAAACACTGTTTTGAATTTCTATCACATCATTCCGACTTCTGAGCTCACTGCATTGGTGAATATTTTCCTTTTTCTCCATTTGAATGTTTATTTATTTGTTTGTTTTTCTTTTTCCTCCTGGAAATGACCTTCCTCTCAGCCAAATCAGGTCTGCTAAAGATATCATCCTGCAGACAGATCAATAACTGGGAGGATGAAAGCTTCACCCCCTGTTGTTACCAGAACTCTGCCACGGGCCAGTATCCTGTTGGCGTGATGAAACAAACTTACTTATTCTGCAGAAAAACAGAGCAGCTCATGTATTTTTCATCAGTGAGGCCGACTTGTCCGGTTTTTGCAACTTTGCAAATCAACACTTAACTTCTCAGTGTTTCTATCCCTGCTTTAGAAAACTTGATTCCCAGCATTTGGATGAAGCCTGTAATTTGCAGATCAGTGTTTTCTGTGTATCGAATGTTGATTATAAGATTCAGAGGCAGCGGAAGGTTCTGCGTCTTAGTTGGATGTGATGCATAAAGCTGTTGCACTTGGCCGTGGAGGTTGTGTTTCGCCTTGGAAGGAACTGCTCTGCCACATAAGTTGTATTTTGCTTCCTCTTCGTGTTTTGCTTTTGGTAAAAATGAAGCCAAACTTTCGACTCTTGCAAACTTTCAGCATCCTTTGCGAGCAATCAGGCACAATATATTTCTTTGTGAAAGCTGTTCCGCTCTATTCAACAACCTTATGAGACAATCACTGCATGTTTGTGCACCTGCGTTTCCATTAAAAGATGTGGCTGAGCTCGAGATGAAACCCATAAGATAGCAGAATCATGGAGCAAAGTACAAAATAAAACAGGGTTTGGATTCTCTGCTCTTTGTTCTATTAAATAAAACAGATAGCTCAGAGATACAGATGCTACCAGATTCACTTTTGGGGGATCAGACACAAGATATCACACAATGAGAACAACAACCCAGTACCAGTGGTGTGCAGAGAGGGGGGCAGGGGTCAGTGGCCCCCCACATGGCCCAATTGTTGAAAAAACCTTGCCCTCTTGGGAGCCAAAACACATGCTTAAGTGGCATCTGTGACATCTTGGGAGCCAAACACTTACTAAAGTGCCCTCCTTAGCACCAAACTTACAGTGCCTTCTTGGGAGCCAAAACACATGTGAAAAGTGCCCTTCTGGGTGGAAAACTGCTCTGATGTGCCCCTTTAGCTGATCATATCATGATAAACTGACTTCCTTGGAGACAAAACATGAGCTAAAATGTCCTCTTGGCAACCAAAAGGCACTAATATGCTCTCTCAGGATATAAACGGTGGCTAAAATGACCTTCTGGGTACCAAACTTGCACTTGAGTGCTTTTTCAGAGTCAAAGCAAATATTTACTTGTCCTTTTGGGAGCCAAAACATAGACTAAAGTGGCCTTTTGGCTGGCGATAATAACTAATCTGCCCCTTTGACTGGTTTAAAACTGCCCACTTGGGTGCCAAACACACTGAAGTGCCTTCACAGGGGCCAAAACTTGCTCTTAAGTGCCTTCTTGAGGGCCAAAATAGGCAATAATGCCCTCTCAGGAGTCAAATACTTGTCAAAATGCCCTTCTCTTGGGAGCAAAAACATGTGCTTCAGTAGCCTCCAGGGAGCCAAAATAGGCGCAAATTCACTGAAAAAAATCTTTTGGTAGACCTGCTTAAGAAAATTAAGGCAACTTTTTGCATAATATTGCTGAAAGAAGATTGTTTTTTGTCGAAACCACTTTTTTGACATGAAAAATAAGAACCAAGTAAAGTGAACTTAATTTTGTCAAGTTGTTAAAGGCAAACAAAACTTTGTATGAACTGCATAGTTTTTGATGTTTTTAATGAAGTTCTGAGTAATATTGTTGAGGATTTCTAGATGGTAAACACAGAGATATGAACAACTCAGAGACAGAATCAACTTGCAGCCTCTTGTGGGTTCAATTGTAGGTTCAGCACAACACAGCTCTCACACCTCAGGGTAGACAGACCTACACTCTAACTTTTTCTCTTTATAGTGTTTCAGCAACGCCATTGCTTTCTATTTTCTGCCTATACACCGTTACGAAAGATGAACCCCGACCCAAGTAACTGTTGCTCAACTCCTGCCCCACCGCCTGCATCCTGTCAAAACATTAATGACAATGAAAGTTGGATATTCAGCCAAAACCCTCTTATCATCTCCTAATTCTGGGAAACCAAACTGCTAATCCTTCCCAAACATCACTCTGGCCAACTTAACTAATGGGCCTCACCCCCCTTGACCTCCTCAAGTATCATCTCCAGACAAACTGACCAACATCTGGTTCCTGCTAATTTATCACTCTTCTCTTAAGTGTTGTTACAGGTCAGGCTGCGCTAAATTTCCCAACTTATCAACATTATTCCTTCACAATATCAGCTTAATTCTATCTTTTACATGAAGCTATATTTCTAATTTGTAGTTACTTAATATCTGTTTCTCTTACATATGTGATATTTAATGTTTATTCTTACTTGTTTTTTGTACAAAGAGAGCACAGTTGAAACTGAAGTCAAATTCTTTGTATGCTTCTTGAAGATACTTGGCAATAAAAGCGATTCTGATTCTGAAGTTTGAGGGGTTGCTGGTCTACACTGTTGTGCATAGGCAGCCACTCTACGCCCTAGAGCACAGAAAGCTGGTCCACACCGTTTAGTGTAGGCAGCCAGTCCACACCAGCATGAATGGCCAGCATAGACAGCTTGAGTGACCAGTGTGATTCATCCATGTACAACAGGCTCTCATGTCCACTACATGCCCTCTTCATTCATGGTAACAAGGTATGGTAAGGATTTAAGCTCAGTTTCGGTTCTAGAAATACCAAATGAAACAGTAAAGATAACAAGATTGTATCTTGTTGTGTGGATGAACTCAAAAATATTGCCTCATATTTCTTAAAATATTCATATTCTGAAAAATTCACACTGTCTGGCATTTTGAACAAATATTTTTGACTTCAATACAGGATATATATCTCCTTATTTTTTTTAATTTCATGTATTTGATTAGGACAGTGCACATTGATTGACTTTTCGGCAAAAGCATCAAAGTAAATATGTTGGAGTTAGCACAGCAGCTAAATTTCATCTGTTACAAACAATACTCCTAGATAATTGGCTAAAACATATAGAAATATCACAATACAGTATAAAAATTCCAAGGCACATAAAGATTAAAAGTCTACATAATACAGAGATTACACGTGAGCAGGCCTGGCACATTTTCAACCACAGTTTTACATTTGTGTGATGACACTAGCTTGAATTTTTATTGTTGATTTCAAGGATTCATTAATTAAATTTACTTCTCCTCCCTTTGGAAGCACCACAGTGTCCTTTTGGAATCCAAAACGTGCTGTAGTTTCCTCTCGTGAGCCAAAACACTCACTGTTGGTGCTTTTTTTTGTTTGTTTTGTTTTTTTTCACCCCTGCTCTTAAAGATGTCTGTGCATGCCACCTCTCAGTCCCGTGATAAAGACCACAGCATAGAGTGTCGGCCTGTATAGGGAGAATAAAAGTCGTCCAGAGCCTCCCAGCTATTGGTCATACTTTAAGTCTTATGCAGGTTAAGCTGGCAGACCTTTACATGAACCTTTGATGCAGCAGGATTGAGTTTCCTCTCGTCAAAAGGAGTTTATAATTCCATAAAGCATATGAAAGGATTCAGCTCCCAGCAGCCTCAGTCACAGTCTCTTCCTCTCACAGCCTGCAGGGAGAATATATGAGGATTCCCGGCGCAGGCACCGCAGCCTGCTCATGCTGTTTTATTGACATCTGAATCTTCCTACAACCTATAATTAAATTATGAGCTTAGCAAGGTTGTTCAGAGTTATGACATTTATACGCATTGATCAAAACCCGGCTGCTGCTGCGCATGTAAATGAACACGCTTCAGAAAATGTGTCTCAGCAGTTTCTTTGTACACAAGCAGGCATCTATCATCTTTAGAGGGAGATGTGTTCAGTTTTTGTTCATTGGAAAAGGTCCTGTGCTTGTCCTGGAGACAAAATAAAAAAGGATACGGCCTGAGTAACCAGGTTAAGGAGTGAACGCTGTGTGCATGTGAACATGGCTGCTGTCTCCGCTGCTGTCAGTGTGTGATGGATGAGCTGTGAGGGAGATTAAACGCTCCTCAGTGTGCAGTGACAGGCCGGTCCAGCGGCTCTGTGCTCCACGCTGCATTTTTATCTATCTCCGGCCGACACGAGACCCTTTGTCAGGAGCCGGACTACAAAGCCCCCACCAGGTCTCTATTGTTCTCCCAGATCAATACGGAGTTAGAGAGTTAGAGAGCACCACAGGCGCTGTTTAGAAAGTTCAATTAAAACCATGATAAAACAAACTGTGCCATGGAAGAGTGGTTTAATAGGGAAGAGATGATGAAGTGTGTTTTGGTGTGTTTGTGTAGTCTGTGACATGTTTTCAATACAGGCTGAGGTGAAATTATACCTGCTTTAGAGTCATGGCTTCAGGACACAATGTAATACAGATATCAAATACACATTAAAGTATGATCATGAATAGCAACTGAAATTATACATAGCACATAGAGTTGTTTGAATTTCATTATTCTGAGGGTTTCATTTTACATTTTTGTCCATTTACTGAAGGTTTGATGTTGTTATAACTCAAAGGGATGTACCAATCAGCATGTTAAGCCGACCCAATTTTGGAGTATCTAATTTCTGCCTGTACCAAGTTTCGATCTGATGCTCTGGTTTTCAGAAATGAACTTTTCTTGAGAGATTAGGAGGGGAAACTGCACACTTTTTTGATGAAAATGACCCGTTTTTTAAAAAAAGAATCCTTATCCATTTTACAAGTTTTTGGTGAACTTGCTTGCTTTTACTGATGAATTAGCCTTCATCATGGTCGTGTTTCCATTACACCCAGAACTGCACAATACAAAAATGGTAAAGGAAACATCAAAACTTCAAAAAAACTTCTCAAATTTGGATAAAAAGCATTTATGCTATCAACTAGGCTAAAACTGATAAGGGAATCAGCAGCTGATATACTATGGTGTCCTTATTTCCTTATTTCCCTAATCTCAGCCATCAGCCTGAAAGCAACTTTTCTTTTCTCCTTCTGTTGGAAAACATCTGCCTGTTAGTATTTGGACATTTAGAGTTTTCTGTGTTGTTCTAAAAGAGTAACTGTGACATGTTTCTGTGATGAAAGTTGAAATTCTGATTTGAAACCGAAGCTATATCCATGTATGCTGACTGCTAGCATATCAACAGGATTTCCAATATATGTTAGCATGAAGCTAGCACTATGTTTATGATGTCGTTTTTGGTACAATAGGAGATGTGTAACACGTTGAATGAACTGAATATGAATATTTTGTGAGAGAGTAACATACGTTTCTTTGTGTTCAGTTTTACAGCTTCTTCAGTAAAACTTCAAACAGATAATCTTGAATCAAAGTTTTCTTGGTAAACTGTTATGTAGCTGCTAAGCTAAGCTAACTGGGGCAGAATGAAGGACATAAGGTCCGTCAGTCTGTTGGCGTAATGTAAAGTATTCATAAGAGAATTCTTAAGCAAAAAGGTAAGTTATTGAAGGATCGATTCATTTCTTTTTGATTCCTAACAGGAACCATTCTTGATACCCATCCCTGGTCAAAACACTGAATTAAAATTGAGACAAATCAGACCAAATACCACAGCCAATGGGAGACATACCTGGTGTTTCTTGGCCCTGTGAGATGAAGCTGAAGCCTCACGAAGATTTTTACCATCACTGCAGAATTGATCAATGTTATAGCAAATATTCCCTCAGGCCTGTACTCTACATCATGCTTCATTATCTTTACCAAATATGTTTTGGTGGGAAATTCATTACTGCCATGATTATTCTCACAGGGAGCATGTTTTGGTTACATTTAGTTGCTGGAGAGGATTTTAATTTTCATCACTTTGTGTCAATAAAACTACCAAAGACCTGTTTGCTTCTGCAGATAAGAACATGAGATTTTCTTTTAAAGAAGCAAGAAACACAAGTTAGTAGATCAGCGTGTTCCACATCAGATGCAAAAGGTCGACGTGGTGCATGTTGACTCCCAAATGTAATTTTGACTTCAAACAAACCTAGTTTAAGTTTTCATTTGCACACTTGTCATTGAGCAAAGTGTAAAGCACAGAGCTGAGTTTGTGAACAGGTACAAAGCTTAGAATCATCCCCAAACACGTGTAACACCTCCTATCTCGCAGCTTTTTCCTAGACTAATGACTGTATTGTGCTGAAAACCTGCAGGCTGCAGATAGTCTCATTCTGCAGGAACAGGAACCTCATCCTGCTGCTTTTAAAACATAAATGTTTTTTCTTTCGGTCCAATCTGGCTAAAGGAACAAGCTGGTGACTTTCTCTCCCAGTTTTTGCAACTCTTACCGCAGGATCTGAAACACATTTTAGTGTTTTTATAACCGCAGAAATGTTATTTTGTTCCCGGACATGTAATTCAAATAAAAAATGCATCGCCAAGAAAAACACATTTAGTAGCAAAAACAATTTACAGGATGATGCAAGAGAGAAAAACAGCCACTTGAGATTTGGAGCTCATTCCTCTGTTTAATTTACCAGAGATAAACAAAAGCAGGAGAACAAATACTGTCCCTTTTGTAGATTTTACACTCTGTTAGTGAAGTTTTTCTGCATCACTTAAGCATAACGTGAAGACCCAGATGTGGAGGTAATGATGACCAGGTTGTGTTTGTGTAGATAAAGGAGTTCAGCAGGTGGAAGGTGTTTGTTGAAGACGTCAGGAGGAACGTTCCAGATGTGATAATTGTTTACAGCGCAGAGTGAAGACAGGAGGAAGGAGAGGAAGCAGAAACTGGAGGGAAAGTGATGAGAGTGAGGGAGGAAGCTGTGCACAGTGGGGGTCAGGATAGTATAGTGTGTGTGTGTGTGTGTGTGTGTGTGTGTGTGTGTGTATGTGTGTTCTGCATCGTTACAGTACACTGAATTTTCCAAGCTCTTCGACCTCTTTTAATCTTCTTGTCGCTTCCTTTCATCTTCACGTCTCCTTTTGCTCCATCTGCTTTCATCTTCTGCTCCATTCTGACATATTCTGTCCTCCATCTACTTTTTACCCTTCTTCTTTTTGTTACTTTTGGGTGTCTTTTTCCAGTTTCTACATAAAAAAGTTAGAAATTCAGGAGTGGAGCAAAGCTACCTTCAAAGCTTAAGGAACTTTAGCTTCGAGTTGCTTTTGGCACCCCCTATGGACCAGTGGTGGGAAGATCGATCCAGAATATCAATATGTTGATACCAACTTTGGTTTCACTATTGATTGATGCTTTCGTGATGAGATCAATACTCAAGTTTCAGTTTCTTTGCTCTTTGTCATGTTACCCAGCACTGCTCGCTGCATGATGGCAGAGAGGAGCATCATTTAGTGTTATTTTACAGCTGAATAACAAAATACTACAAGCTAGGATGTTTTCAGACAACTAATAAGGTTCTGTAGCAACATTCCAGCTTATAGAAACATGTAATAATGCACCAAAAAAAGGGCTATGAGCTACACAATAAACACAAAGGAGGAGAATCTCCATATCACAGCAAGACCCCAGGCTGAGAGACAGAAAAACACAGTCCTTTCAAAATCCAGGTGATTTATGGAATTGAAAGTAAGTTGAAGTCATCTCCATTATTTTTTCGTGTTATTTTCAAAATTCAATTGTTCGCCTTAGATGTAATTTTAGAAAACCAATTTAAGAAAGACTATTAAGATAGTCAAGTTAAATCTGAATGAATGATTTTCCTGGAACTGAAAATTAAATTCCAAAAGTAGCTACAAATCAATACAAAACTTTTACAGTGCTTACCAAATTCATTAGACCACCTCACAGTGAAAGTATTTTTGCCACTGCTGCCCCAAATTATCAATATAATGCAGATTTCCAAAATACTTTTTGTTTAAGTAATGGTAAATCTACCTCTATGTGCAGGCTCTTTGATCAAAATCATATCTTTAATGTTAAATATAATAATTGCTGTTATTCATGAATATTCAAATTTTCTGCAAGAACTATACAGAAACAACAAAGCACGTGCTTATGTTCCAATGGGAAAATTAGTTTTTTACTTTCATATATGAACAGAAACATTAATTTGTGTGTTATTCTTGATTAATAAAACTGCTTCTCTGTGTGAAAGTATCAACATCAGTATTGATATTGACGACACTAGCCCTATATTTACTCAGTCCTAAGTTTTACAGTATTGCATACAGCTACTATGGACAAAGCATTGAGTGTGAGTAGCTGCAGGTGCCCGGATTGCAGGACAGAATCCAATACAGAGCTTTAGAATGCCAGTGATCACTGTCTTTCACCATCATCCTCTTCTTGACTTCTTATGCTTCATTCTTTTTGCCTCAGACCCTGAATCATCATCATCATCTTTTGTCTTTTTTGACATCCTTCTCCCTTCCTTTCTCCACCCTATTTCCGTCCTCCATCTTACCGTCCTCTCTTTCCCTGGTATCCTTCTCTTCCTCTCCTCTGGCCTTCAGGAAGTGCCTCATCAATGGGAACTATTGAACATGCCCAGCTCTGGCCCAGTTGGGCCTCTTTGGACCCGTCAACAGTTGTCTTGGAGAGGGCCAGCAGCAGCCAGAGCTGGCAGTCCTCCCGCCGTGCTCCTTTGACCCGGCCCGGCCCGGAGCTGCCGGGTTGTTCACTTCCAGCTCAAACAAGCCAGAGCCAGAAGTGGTGCTGCTGGTGGAGGATGTGTGTGTAGAGATGTGTGTAGAGAAGTGTGTGAGAGCTGTTTAGTTGGCTGGCTGAGCTTCGTGTCACAGCACAATAAACCCTCTGGATGGGAGAACAGTTGGTTAGCTACAGGCTGAAAAAGCAAAAATGGAAGCTTTCTGGGCTCAAGAGTTTGGGATCACTCAGAAATCTGATCATTATTTTTAAATAATGATCTACATTTCTGCACAGAGGCCTATAAAAGCAGCTGTCATTCCTCTGCATCAACCTCTTGCTATGGCTGCTTATCTAGATCAATGAGGCCCATTGATTATTAGAAAAAAATGGCTTGCAAAAGCATAGCACCATTACTTTTCAGCAGGGCTTTGAAACTGTTTGCAAAATGAAAACAAATCAAAAACTTTTCAAATTTCAATGAATTGTAAGCAGAAACAGAACATTTAAAACAATGGGAACCTGTTAAACTGTTTCTTTTATTGTTGTTGTTGTTGTTCTTGAAATGTCTGTCATGTTGGTCATGTAGTCCAAATGCATCCACTTCCTCATGTCCTGGCAAACCCAAGCCAGCCACTGAGTAGAGAGAACTGAGCAACCACAGCACATGAGAAGGGATCAAGAGATATCCATATGTTTGCATATTATGAATAAAATAAAATTACTAAGTGATGCAGCTCATGAGGCTCAACATTATAATCGGCTCATGGGCCCAGATACACAACTGAAAAGCTTTGAACTAGCTGACTGCACACTCCACTGGCCCACTCAGGCAAGTTAAAATAATAGTTTTAAAAATAAGCACACAATCATGTTGTGGTCATATGATAGTTCACTGTTGTTTTGTCAGTGATCAGTGTGAGATTGTGTTGTTATTGACTGCTTCAGTGAACAGTTCATGTCTGTTCCTCTGCGCATATTCACACATGTAATGGATGAAAGACACCCCTGCAGACAGCTCAACTGTTGTCTCCCTCATTCCTGCCACTGCTCCAGAAACATCAAGTCAACTGGACACTGGTTGTAGTGCAGGAATTTTCTCATTTATTTTACTGGTAAAATATTTTTTATACCTTTGGTCAAATGCTGGGCAAGGTTGCTAAAAATGCAAACAAGAGGCAGAGGAAATCTCCATCACACCAGCGAGACTGTGGAAGTTGGCTTGGATACAATGCAGATAATAATGAAGTATTTTACCAAATCTGCCAATCAATGCCGTTATACTCAGACAGTAAGTTGAGTACAGAAAAGATAAGGTAGTTTGTTTATAGGGATGAATTTGTTTTCTCTTCTGGTTTGTAAATAAATCAGGAGATCTGCCCATCGGGTCAGGGACAAATTTATCTTAAAGTCAACCCCCCTGATGATGCACAGGTCTGGTGATTTGTTGTGTTTGTTGTGAGAAATGTGAGCCCACTGGAAAGTGTTGAAGTTACATCTAACAACAACAAATTCAACAAATCCAGGACTGTAAATTTTGGGGTGGGACCAAAACTGAAAATTTGAAACTACTGTTTCTGTTTGGAACAAACCAACTGAGAAAAATTCTGATTCAAAGCCCTGTTTTTAAGAATGGTGCAATATAAATAAAACCTTCAAGGATTTTAATGCCAGAAATGGACCCAGCATGGAGTGCACTGCTGTCCCTCAAGTGGCCACTTGGGGCTGAATCCCAAAGTGTCTGGGTGCTTTTTGGCTCCATATCAAAGAGTTCAACTTCACAAGAGACTTAGACCCTTTTTTAGGTATAGTTGAGAGAAAAAAAAAAGAGTTGGACTGATTAGCATTTCCTCAGTCCATTTAGTGAAATATAATTCTGAACTAGTCAATAAATTGGCTGCTCTGTAGCTTTGATAACTTGGTATTTCTCCAGCCTTTTGTTCCTGTTTTTCTCCACCCATTAGTGGTGTATGATCACTTCTAGCTCCAGATAACAAACAAACATGCCAGCAGGAGGATTTGAAAAGGCAGCCCACAAACGGATACATGATGCCAGAGCAGCCACATCACTTTATCCAGTTTGTGTTGAAATGCAGTGTTTTGGGTTTCAGAAGAAAACAAACCAAAACATATCATTTACCCTGCGCTGTCTGGTTATTCTGCTCTGTGATTACAAATTCAATATAGTACGTCTGTTCTCCATCTCTTCAGATCTCCGTGACCCTGAGCCGAATAAAAAGATGGATGTATGCATGATCGGGATCTATAATTACGCTAATCAGTTGCAGCTTCGGTTTCAGAGCAAGAAACGTCTGCGATGTGACATGAAGAGGGTTTTATTTTAGCCTGGTGTTATATATCATACAAAGACACATCTGTCTGTGAAGGTGCATACTGTGCTGCAGATTTGGAGCTTTTTTGAAGATTTCTATGACTGTATTTTTCAGCTCGCTGTAGGAAAACACTGCAACAGAACGGGTAAATGTGATACTATAATTACAAAATGTACACACTACAGCATGTAATTAAACTAAAAACCACAGCCTGTGGTTTCTTTCAACAAGAAAGGCTGCTGTTGAGCAAAAATGGGCAAAGTAGACTGACTGAGAGACTTCTGTGCCTTTGCTTTGCTCTTCTTCAGCGTGCAGCTGTGGAGACGAGGTGAACGAGTCAGTTTCTGGCTCGGTACATTTGATTCCTGTGTATTTGAATTTATATAACAAGGTCAGAGTCTGAATTATTTATTTCATGAATTTTGAGCCACTAATGGAAACATAAACCTAAATGAAGACAGTGTAGAAGACTCTGAGTGGTCTATAAGCTCATGTATTCACTCATTAAGGCCACATGTAGGTCAGCCTCTCAAAAAAATTTTTTTTTTAAAAATCACTTTTATGCTTTTATTTGAATTACTTTAAATAGCTTAAGAAAACCACCCTGTCTTGTACGCTTACATGAATGTGAGCTCATAATAACCATGTATATTTACACACTATATAATCATACTCGCCACAGTTGTGCAACCTCTCTTGTTTACAGTAAATGACATATATGCTCTCTGTTGGCTCAGGGAACAAAATGTAAACATGCGAGTACAAGAAACACTGCGCAGTATTTTCGTCTTACCAGGAAACAAACCACAGAAGCTTTTTCTGTTTAGAGAAACAGAAGAGTTTTGGATGCTGTTATTGTGTCGGGCTTTAGCGTGATGTTGGAGAAACTAGAATGACAGGAAACGTGTCAGACAGTCTGGAAACACAGACGAAAAAAAACTGAAATAACCACAGCTCTGCAAAGCTCTCGCTCAAAAAAGTGAACGAAAACACATTTTCTGTTGTTGTTTGCTTCATCATGTCACGTTTTACTCTGACCAAAACATTCATTCAGAATACAACTTGAGCAACAATCCCAAACCAAACCCCAAAATGTATATTTCAGCTCATGTTTGGATTGTTTCAAGTTGTTGCACCCAAATCTACATCTTTCATCTAGCTTCATTCCTACCAAACTACTTCCTGGTGTAACTACCCCAATGTTTAATAAGTTTACAAAGTTTGCTTGGTGTCATGTTTCAGTCAATAGTGCAATGTAACAACATTTAAATACATTAAATTCTTCCTTGCACCCTGGGAAATGTTGTCTTAAAGAATAAAAAGGGATTTTGTGATGAAAGAAGATCTGCTCTCCAATACAAATGTATCTCTGCATAATTCCTGTCTTCACGATGATTATAGTCCTCACAGCGTCTTGAAGTTAACCAAAGCAATAATCCTTACAGTGCCCCCTAGTGGCCTGGGGCATTTTGACAACTTTCTTTACGGATTTTTTAACCCTGCAGGGTTTTAGTTTTGGCGGTAGGTTTGCTGTAGATCTTGTTGTTTTGGCTTCGTTTATAGCACTTTTCCATTGTTGCATTTGTTACAGACTGTTAGAGAGATGTTATTCTGAATTTGCATCAAAAGTTCATAAATTTAAGTACGGCTCTCCCTTTGAGGAGATTGGTCGTCAAGCTTGAGATGTGAAAAACCATTCTCCCTGATTGATATGTTTGTGAACCCATATTTGCCTTCAGGTCATACGTTAAGGTGGCAATTGTGAGTTATTAGAGATGTCTGGCTCCTGATCTCATGTTCTGTATGTTCCATCCATCCATTTTCTTAACTGTCTATCCTGCTATTCAGGGTCGCGGGTTGCTGGAGCCTATCCCAGCTGTCATTGGGCGAGAGGCGGGGTACACCCTGGATTGGTCGCCAGTCAGTCGCAGGGCTGACATAGAGACGAGCAATCATTCACGCACACACTCACACCTACGGGCAATTTAGAATAATCAATTAACCTAACATGGGCATGGTTTTGGTCTGTGGGAGGAAGTTGGAGTACCTGGAGAGAACCCACGCATGCATGGGGAGAACATGCAAACTCCACACAGAAAGGCCAACCATGCCCGAACGGGGAATCGAACCAGCGACCTTCTTCCTGTGAGGCTGGAGTTTAAGTATAGCAGCAGTCATGGCTTCTACAGTGTCTAATGAGAAAAATTGTCAGTATGACCCAAAGTTTGCGATGGGGGTAAATTCACTTAATTACAGAACATCTGTGAACATCTGTAAAAGTACAGTGGCAGACGCAGCCTCTACCGAGTCTGTGGTTTTTTTACATTCCCCCTACCCCCTTCAGCACCCCCAGACATAGTGAAGCAAAGCATCAGTTTCAGTATGTGCTGCTTGTGGACCGTCATGGCGAACGGACCCTCTGCCGCTTTGCACAGAAGCAACGTCACATCTGTCTCGCTGGACGACTGAACATCTTCATCAGAGGGACAATATTCCTCTTCAGAATATGACTCAGTTATTATTTGACAAAATGCTTTGTCAACGGTTAATAGATATCTCAGTATTGTAAGTTTTCTCTCTCTAAAATTTGCTGTCTTGCTTTCTGTAATGCTACTAATCTCCTCAGCTAGGGGGCGGTCACAAACTCTATAAAGTCCAAAACTTTGAATGGAAACATGCCCACAAATATTGCTCAGATTCAAGTAACAGATGTCCGTTATCACCTAGTGTAAAGTACTAACTACATGAGGCACCAAATTTTGCAGCTAGGGCTGTAATTGTGCTTGTCCCAGTTTTGCAACTTTGGCGCGAAGAGGGTTTATCAAGACGAGTGCACAAGACTGAGTCATTCAAAAATCAGTTAAAATAGAGGGTGAAGCTGACTGGCATCCAATATGGCATGAAACATGAACATGAATATCTCCTCTAAAAATACTGAACTATCCATTAAAATCTCCACCTTACAAAGTAATGCGCAGTATAACCAAAGAGTGTGTTTATCAAAGCCCTGGATGAATCTAGATACAGGTGGCAGATTGTCCTTCCCAGGCCTTTCATCAGCTGATCGTCTCTCTGAGCGGCTGCCTGCTCAGCTGTTCCTCTTTGGCTCATCAAGCTGAAAGTATAAAAGAAGCTCTTTCTACAAAGCATGGTCAGATTTTCTTCCCTGGCTCTGATTTCTGCTCCTCTTATCTGACGGCATGCATGTGTTTTAACCTGAGTGATCACAGCTTTACATCTGTGGCAGCTGTGAACGGAAAAAAGAGTGACAAACACAAGCACAGCCACTTTAGGATCCTGAATTCAAGTTTTTGATTGGAAACAGTAAAGATACAGCTCCAGTTTGGTGAAAAACTGCTCTGTATTCTGTATGTTTGACAGAACATAATTATTCCAGCTTGTTAAATCATGAATTGTGTGCTGAAAAGTTGCAGCCTGAGTGTGCAGGCTCCAACATTTAATCACTGGCGGGGAGAAATGAAGAGAGGCTGTGGGTGTTTTTCAGTGGGTGCCTCCTTCAGTGAAAGGCCCGCTCCATATCTTCCCTACTGTTTGGGCTGAATTGCTTTTTGAATAATTCCATGCCTGATTTCGTATGGCTGTTAGCGCCTTGCTGTTCATCTCTATGAGAGGAGGGAGAGGGGAAGAGAGAGAGAGGAGGAAACACCCCGGTTCCAAGCCTCGTTAGCCTCAGAGCTAAACCTGTCCGCAGCACAGCGGCTAACACAGCTTCCCGTCTCTGTGTGGTAATGTGATACCCGTCCCTGAGGTAATAAAATCCTCCTTTGCTAAGCAGAACACCAGGTTAGATTTTCAGGGTGTGTGCAGGAGAGAGAGAGAGAAAAAAAAAACAGACTAATCAGAAAAAAAAGAAGAGGAGAAGAGAAGAGCTGTTGCCAAGCAACCAGCAGGCCTGACAGGTGCTATGTGGGGATGAAATGTTGAGTTCATCCAGTTGTTTACCTCTCTATTTTTATATTTTTTTGGTTTGTTTTTTGATTCTCTTGATGCTCATCAGCTGCACAGGCATCTGTTTCCTTTTAACAGCCTCATCTATCCGAGAGTTAAAATACTTAAACTACATCAGTCGCTCACAAATAAAGTGTTTCAATTGCGGAAAGTGGAATAAATTTTTTAATTTGACTCATTTGTTTGTAATGGGATGATTTAAAAAAATCCAGCCTTTTTTTCTTAAACCTGCATTAATTTTCTGGCCACATGGAGGCAGCACAGCCACGACCAAAGCTGCGTTAGTCTTTTGGGGTTTTTTTACAACTATATCGGAGGACAGGGCAACAGATAGAGAACAAAACAATGCAGTGAGTGACCTTGAAAAGTGGCATCAGATGAGATTTAAACCACTCAAAAGCTCCTTTTCCACCAAAGAGTCTGAAATGAATTAGTACAGTTTGGTTTGGGTCAGATCAATAGAGCCTGAACCTGTTTCCTGAATCCTATGTAGAAGAAAAGTAAACAAAGAGCAACAATGGAATACATCAAGCAATTGGTCTTCTTTGTGATGGGCATGTGGCCCTTTGGTACAAAGTGCAATCAAACTTTGTTTCAGAAGAACGTTATGTGTTGTTTTTTATTACCGCTGTCCCATGGGGCGGGACGACTGTTTCAACCAATCAACAGACTCCAGTGTTTCTATCTTCACCTTATGGGGTCAGATTGGTGTGTCAGGAACCCCAACAGAAGGGAACCAAATGTGGGACGGTATGTCTTGGTAATTTGGGAACCTGTCCTGGTTCAAGTCAAAGGAAACTCCACAAAATGTGTATCAAATTTAGACAAATTGAACTGAACCACTTGGTGGAAACGGAGTTAAAGGCTGACCTCAAGGGGCCTGACCTTAAGTGCTTGACCATATCTGTGCCTGGCTTTGATCTCATGATAGCGGTAATGTGGCAGGGTATTACATACTTGAGATTTTCATGTGGCAACAAAAACACATCAGATGCTGGCTCTGCTCTGTTCCAGCTGCATCCCTGCTCCGGCAGGTTGCAGCAGATACCCAAAATCCTTCTTTGCCGGATGCCAGAGCTGTGCACTGAGGAAGTTGTGCATGGAAACGAACTACAAATGCCCAGTGACTTTCAAAATAAAACAAAGCATGTCCTGACTAGATGATATTTATCTTGGCCACAATAACAAACCAACATAACAAGAGGAGCCAGACCAGGAGTCAACAGGTTTGTGGTTTTATAGCCCAGCATGAGGATTGTCATCTGGTTGAAAATTGAGAAAACTCATCAGTTTCAGTACTCAAGCTCAGTGTTTCTGTGTTTGCCATCCGGGCTGTTGTGAAGCTTGGTCATCTTTGAAGGGTTTTTTTTGAGAGAATAAGCAGTCCTTGGTCAGCAACAATTTGAGAAACGTTGCACTAGGTGACTTGTAGTTCTGCAACATGCCAGACTGCACACTCAGCTTGCATGAGCAGTCAATATGCAATGGAAAGACCGACTGGAGACGCATGCGGTTTAACCCCAGCATCAGCCAATCCACCTGACACCTCAAATCAGAGAGCGAGACAGTGAACTTTAGTGAGAGCTCTGTTCTTGTTCAAGTAATAGCTGACTCAGATTCTGAAGAGGAATATTCTCCCTCTGATGAAGATGTTCAGTCACCCAGTGAGACAGAAGTGATGCTGCTTCTGTGTAAAGAGGCAGAGAGTCCGTTCCCTATGACAGTCCACAAGCAACACATTGTGGTGCTGATGCTTTGCTTCACCTTGTCTGGGGTGGGTGTAGCAGGGGTGGTCAAAACACCATTAATGGTGAGAGGAAACTGCAGACTCGCTAGAGGCCACTTCTACTGCTATACTTTTGTGACTTTACTACCATCTCACACTGGGTCACACTGATGATTTTTCTTATTAAGCGTGATATAAGCTATGTCTGCCAATATATTTCTACATAACTCTGTAAAAGTTATGTAATCCAATATGGCCACCTGGTGATGCCATTATATGCAAATTAGATGAGTGAATTTACTCCCATCACAAACTTTGAGTCATACTGATGATTTTTCTTCTTACAGTTTGACTTTATCTCTAACAATTTTCAAGCTACAACTTCTTGAAAAAGTGATAGTGAATATTTTATAGGAAAAACTGTGGTGCCTAAAGGGTTAAAGACAGACTCTGCTCTTCATCTCTCTCCAAAGATCTTCTGTTTAAATGGTCATATTATAAAAGAAATTATTGTGGAAGCCTGCACCGTCCCTCCTCACAGCCTCAGTTTTCCATTCTCACCTGCATACATTGACTTCCTGCTAACACTGCACTCTGCCTTTCCAGGCGTGTCCAAGGGCAACCGCCTCTGATCAGCAACTTTCATTCGACCTCACATAAACACTTATTCCCCTCCCCCCTCCATCCTCTGATCCTTTTCCCTTATCAGCAGAATAAATGCTAAAATCAGACTAATAGAAAAGGAAAAACACTTCAGCGCTCCCTCTGAGACCGGTTTCAAAAATAAAACCTGCCCATTAACGCGCTCCCTCTGGGGCCCAAACACGCAGTAAAGAGATGCTCCAGCCTTAATCACCTTTCTTAAAAGTTCTCAGTCCCACCCAAAGATGAGGAGGAGGAGGGGGGTTGGGAGGATGGAGCATGGAGAGAGGTGGAGGGCTTCACAGGTGAGTAGGTGGGAGGCTACGGATTAAAAAGCGAAGGAGAGGAGAAAAAAAAGAGCCTGGAGGTCAAGCTGACTGCCAAGACGCTGCCTTTCATGCTCGCTCGCTTTCCCTTTCATCTGCTGCTCCCGCCGGAGAAAGAGGAGGATGGGAAGAGGGGTGGATGTCGAGGGTGAGGCAGGAGAAGTGACACAAAGCATGAGGAAGAAGCACAGTGGTTCTGAATCAGTGTTAATCTTCCTGATACGACAGGCGCTGATTAACATTCGCAGCTTGTTGCGTCATATCTGAAGGAATTCAGAGCTTTGAAGGGGATTTTTTTTTCCAGCAGACACAAAGTGTCAAAATATATTTTCATGCTCCTGACTGTAACCTCATACAGGCTGAAAACTGACCCCCACATCACCCTGAGAAGGCAGAAAAAGGCTCCTTTCATACAGCTGGACGGTAGCGGCTGGCGCTGTTGTACGCGTTTCTGCTGTGATGTCAAGCCTTTGCTGAGTGGTTGGAGGGGGTTCATGTAGGAGGGGCAACAAGGGGCACAGCTGGGCAGCTGTTGGGGAGAACCGAAGGTCCCTCCGGTCCTTTTTAAATAGGTCTTTTCATACAACACCCACTCCAAGTACTCCAAGAAACAAAGAGGAGGGAGAGGAGCCAGCTGAGAGGACGAGTCCACCGTAAACAAAACTCTAAGTATTGAATTCTATCTCACTTGTTTACGAGCCGCAGACATAAACTGGAGTTCCCTGTGTTGTGGTGAAAGAGCGCCATCAGTCTTAAGTGTTACGTGGCTGTTATTTCATTCTGTCAACGCCATTGGTTAACTGGGATTTCTGAACGCCATTCAAAACTGGAGGCAGAGAGAGGTTGTTACACTCAATCTTAAACAGAACTCTGAGTTTTACATTCTCTGTCCAAATATTTGGCAAACAGCCTTTATGATTCCTGCTCAAATGTTTAAAAATGTAACCATAAAATGTTCTGTGCTGGGTCTGAAGTTCAACCAAAGATTCTCACATCTCGCTTTTATGACGTGACACATGGAGCCAAAGCTAAGAAATCAGAGCTCGTAT